>JAEIFT010000093.1:600000-825586 GCA_018904225.1 Lordiphosa mommai
TTTTGACCGACCGTTTATATGGCAGCTATATGCTATATTCATCCGATTTTGATAAATTTTGAAAAATATGTAAAATCATCTTAAACTAATATATACTAAGATTAATGACGCTACAATAGAAAATAAAAAAGTTTTTCTCACTAAGACTTATTTTCCGACCGATCGTTCCTATTGCAGCTATACGATATAGTCATCCGATCCGGCCGGTTCCGACATATTAGTTGCGTGCAGTAAAAAGAAGACTCTGTGCAAAATTTCAGCTCGATAGCTTTAAAACTGAGAGACTAGTTCGCGTAGAAACAGACAGACGGACAGACGGACAGACAGACGGACAGACGGACGGACGGACAGACGGAATTGAACTCAGCTCGTCGTCCTGATAAAGAATATATATAGTTTATGGGGTCGGAAATGAATATTTCTATGCGTTACAAACTTCTGGGCAAAATTAATATACACTTTTCAAGTGTATAAAAATCCTTTCCCTGAATAATGGGTATATCGAAGTCGGGCAGAACCAACTTCAACTTACACTCACCAATTTTTCTATGTTCTCAGCAAATCAGTTGTTTAAATATTGCTTCATAATTGATAAATCCCTCACTTGGATACACATTACTTAACTGATCAATTAAATATAATGTTGGCACATTGCCATTGAAATAACGCACAGTGGGGTAGTTGACCCTGAAAATGTGCATCAATTGATATAAGTGCCATATTAGAAGTAAAAACAAATAATTTATTAAATGACATTTTAATTAATATTTGATGCATGACGCCTTATAGTTAGTCAAGTGACTTTAAAAAAAAACTCTATTTAAAATTCTACATTTGGATTAGTTCCACTCTGAGCTACAGACACAATGTCTTCTTCTAAACATGACTATCTGACTTTACCAACTGATTTTTCAAAAGCCGTATTCCGAATTTATGTAGATTTCATCAATGAAAAATTGTTTGAAAGATGTAAAGGTGATTTTAAACAAAACAAAAAATGCAAGTTTTAATCAGTTGATATGGAAAATAACTGCGAAAATCATTCCGCGAAGGAAGAATGGCTCGTCGACAACATAATTTCAACCTAATAGAAGGTGCTGCTGTTGCAGAGGGTATCATCTTATGGCCCTGAAATAGACAACACCATGTAAGTTAAAGAACAAAATTTTAACTATATGTAAAATTCCGTTTAAACTTTAAACACGTTTTTCTTAAACATTTCCAATTCAATTTTTTCCAAATTCAACTTCTTGTTGACTTTTTTTAAAACTTTTTGATTTTTAATGTCTTTAAGTATTGCAATTGAATCCTTCTTTGAATCATAGAGCCACGCGTTCACGTATATTAGTCAAATATCCCAAGAACATTGCTTTATTATATTTTTTAATTATTAAATTGAATTAGGTAGTTTTTTAGACAAAATTGCATTATCAGTACAGTACTTCACATGTCATAAAGCGATGCTCACTCTGGATGCAATTTCTTTTCGGTACAGTCCTTATTTATCTTATACTACGTTTATGCCATGAAATTCATGCTTTCTACAATTTGTTTATGCAGCTTTTCTCAATTCACAAAATAAACAGCTGTTTGCTACAAGACAGATCTTGCAGCACCAACGCAACGTTAAACTGGCTGCGCCTCACCATTTCAAGAATTGAAGGCGAATTCATAGTCAACTTTAGTGTTTAGTCGAATTCATGAAATGTTGTTTATGCACGCACTTTCGGATCCAATTCATGAAAGATTTTAAAAATTGAGCATAGCATAAACATAGAATTAGTTTACATAAAAACCAATGTGGTTTGAAAAAGTAACTTAATACGGCCACAAGTCTTGAAAGTATTAACATAACTTGTATAATACACAATCATCCAATCATCTTCTGAATAAAAAGAATCAGAGGGGAAAACGGGATATTGATTTAAATTCATCGATCAAAAATGCACTAGAAAAATTTGCTATGAACATTTTTATTTAAGAGTCCATTTTAATGAGTATACGTATAATGACCAGATCGATTATATGACAGCTAGATCATATAGTTTCGCAATCCGAATTATGTCTGGTAAATCGTCTGAGTAGCGTAAAAAAGGCCAACAAACCAAATCAACAAAGTTGGTGAAAATCTAATAATATGGTAGCTATATAAAATAGTGTCGCATATCGAACCAACTTTGGTAGGACATCTAAGGAGCTTAAAAAGCCGACGCAAACAGTTACAGAGCGCATTTGTGTTTTTCACACAGACGCAATTCACGATCATGGCTGAATTTGCAAGGGAGTCGGATGTCGATTGTAACGCTCACCTACACAATCACATTTTTCTGTCCCTTCCATTAGAGCTGCAAAACTATCGATGACACTATCGATATATCGATAGCCCAGCTTTTGCGGCTCACTATCGTTGGTTTTTATTTCTACTATTGATAGTTATCATTATATGGGCACTCTTTCATGTTTGTCTCCTCTTTTGCAACTGTGAAAGTGCGATTATTACTGGGCAATAGTTCTTATTGACGTTGGCGGCTCCCAAATGATGCCAAAGGGCATAGCAGAATAATCATAGGAAAACTGCCCCCGCAGTTATCAGCACCAAATTTAAATGTTTGATTAACATCTATAAGAAACTCACTCTCCAAAAATTGTAGTCTCCTAATCGCAGTTGGACAGGAGTTATGAGGCTGGAAAGTTAAACAGAAAAACTGTTTTTTCTTAAGAACCGCTTGACCCATTTTGATGGGTTAAATATATGTTGTAATTGTTCAAAATACAATTCTAAAAATATTTATTGCAGATTTTTCTTACCAAAACTTTGGTCCAAAAATGATGATTGAATTTTTCAAATAATTTTTTCGCGGTGATAATCTTTTTCTACACCTCCAGGTGAAAAACAATTAAACATGTAAAATAGAATTTTACATATGGTATATTCCATATCAACTCAGTCATTTTTTTTTCAAAAATTTTTTAATCGTTATCAAATAGAAGGACTGTATATAGATGAGAATACCTTTAAATGGTTTTCCCCCACCGGCGATAGTTCTCAAGATAATGCGAAAAAGACTTGAAATTTAAAAAAAAAATCTTAACTTTTGAACGGAACATCGGATTAAAACGATCCAAAGACAAATTCTAGTCATTTTCACGTAAACTTTTTCAAAAAATATATGGGACAACTCTAAGAGCTATCTAAAGACGGTTATTAAAGAAAAAAACGTTTTTATTCTTTTTCTTGGAAAGGGTCAATATTTGATCCGAATATTTTTTTTCAGATTCAGAATATATGTATGTAACTTAAAAAAGTTGTTTCAAGATGGAAGACAGTGCGAGTCCAAGGGAATAATTTTGTTTTGTTTCAAATTTTGCGTTTTCGCTCTTTTTTCCGAATATAATGTATTAAAGTTAACCTAGAAAATTCACAATTAAAATATTCTTTAGCACTGCATTATTAAATTTTAATTACCCAAGGAAATAGAAAACATAAAGGCAAATGCGAAAAAGAAATTAAAAAAGCTATTGATATTGATAAAATATAATTGAATATTTTTTAAAAGATAAAAAAACACGCGATTTTATTTGTGTTCATGTAAACTTAATTGAAAAAACGGCGATTAAATATTTTTTGGAGATATAAAAAAAAATAGACTACGTTGATATGGAATATCCCATATGTAAAATTCTATTTTACATGTTTAATTGTTTTTCACCATGAAGCCCAATTGCGATCTGATTGCAAAAATTATTTGTTATTAGGGATATCCTAATGTAAAATACAGGAAATAAATTGGAGGTGTAGAAAAAGATTATCACCGCAAAAAAATTATTTGAAAAATTCAATCATCATTTTTGGACCAAAGTTTTGTGAATAAAAATCTGCAAAAAATATTTTTAGAATTGTATTTTGAACACTTACAACATATATTTAACCCATCAAAATCGGTAAAGCGGTTCTTAAGAAAAAACAGTTTTTCTGTTTAACTTTTCAGCCTCATAACTCCCGTCCAATTGCGATTAGGAGACTACAATTTTTGGAGAGAGAGTTTCTTATAGATGTTAATCAAACTTTTAAATTTGTTGCTGATAACTGCGGGGGCAGTTTTCCTACGCTTATTCTGCTATGCCCTTTATAATATTTTATAATATTTACTTTTCCTTTTTCACAATTTTTAGTTAGTTAGCATATGGATATATTTATCTGAACCAAGACCGGTCCGGAACCGAACCCCAGAGAACCGGTTCCATGGATTTCTCGAACCGGACCATGAACCGTACCATTTATATAACAAAAAAGGTTCGGTTCACGATTTTAAGCTATTTTCCATCGAATGAAATTCTAAATAAAACTTTAAATGACTCTACTTCAGATTACGATACAGAGAAAGAAAAAGGAATAATCAAATGTAAATTCGGCAGAGTTACAAAATAACTCACTCTATTTATTTTCAATGTGTTTCTCACTGAGAGAAACACTAAAATATAAACAATATATGTTTCTCACAGTGTTTAATTTTTTTGAGTGCTGTGTTTGTGTTTTGTGTTGAGAGTTTATTGTTGAGTGAAAATAATATATGTCAGAAAAATCCACTTTGAACAGTTATATTTGTTCAAAGTGTTTTTTTTAACAGTAATAGTATAACATAAAAACGTAAGTGTATGTGTATAAGTGGATTTTTGTTTTAAGTTATGTTACGATCATTTCCTTTGTGGATATGATTGGACAATGGTTTATATATAATAATAAACTGCTGTTACTTAATTACCGACGCTATAAATTCTTCTTTATCAATTTCGTATGAAATTTTAATTTTTTTATTTTGCTCCGCGTTATTTTCAGTGCAAATTCTATCAGAATCGTATAGCTCTGAATGTTTTCGCAACAAATGCCGTTTTAAATTCGTTAGGTGCTTTCCCGTTAGCAACGTATCACATACGTTGCACTTAGACTTATCAATTGCAGAATTATATTCAAAAAACACTTGAACTCTTTGATCGCAATTCCTTCCCATTTTGACACACTTTTTATGTAATGAACTTCACCTGCACGCAGCGAAAATTTTTTTACATTAACGAACACAAAAATACAGAAGCATTAACTCACACTGTTTTTGTTGATAATGAACACTTATTTGTTTTCTCACAATTATAAGTGTTCTTGAGTGACATAAATAGAAAAGAATAAAAAATATATGTTTCTCATTGAGAGAAACACTTACATTTAAAAAATAACTCACTCTCTCAGTTGTGTGAGTTATTTCAAAGTGTTTCAGAATAACATTTATTTTTACAACCCTTCAAAGTGGAGACAGATATTTTCGACCTCTGAAATTCGGTCAATCATTTTAAAAATTTCTTAAAAAATTTAACAAGGTAACATACATCAACAAATAATTTCAAATTTTTGAAAAGGTCTTTAAACGAAGACTTAGAAATATTGCGATTAACATACTACGTATTTCAGTAACCCAGGAACCAGTTCAACGAGCATTTTCAATACTAAATTTTTTTCGCTTGTAATCTAAGAGCTAGACAAACATCATCAGAAAGATAAAATGGGTACCCTGTTATGGCCCTTAGACTCCATAGGTTTGTTGAACACTTTGCGCATCGAGTTGGCTATGTCTTGCCATTTCTGGTTTGCTTTGGGATCGAAAATGTTTCGTCAAATGAGCCTACACGGTGCCATAGGCATACCTATGTTCTGTCTATCGCGAGATATCCTGCTTCGCAGTTGCCTCTGACTACTCTTACATCTCTGGAAAGATTTGTTGCAATCGTTTTCTTATATCGAATTGCAGAATATCGAGTTAAGCTTCTTAATTGCAGCCTGGCAGTAGGAAAAAACATCGTTTTACATAAGGTCTGAATTAAGTAGTTTCTTATGTGCGACTTAAATTAAGCAAGTATAAAAATTACTAATTTATTTTTCTTGAAACCAATTGAAACGCTTAAACATAAAAACTAAATATTATTTTTTTTTTTCAAGTGAACCAAGGTTCGAACCAAAGCCTGGGGTTCAGGGGTTGCAGAAACCGGTCAGCGAACCGAACCTATAGATTTCTCTCGGATTCAAACCCCTGAACCGAACCTCATCTAAAATTATGGAGGTTTGCAGCCTTGTTCTGAACTAAATGTTATTTAATTTTTGTTATTTACGAATCTGATTAAAATATAATTTAAGCCAGAGCACTAATAAAATTTTAATTTAGCGAATCTCAGGGGGGTTAAAACACTGCGTTCTACAGAAATTTCGTAATACACCCATGAGTTCTACACAGCGCTTTCGAACCAAAAACGAACGATTTGGGAAATGATTTGTAGAAAACATGGAATAGAATTGTTTTAAAATTAAACTAAATTGCAGTTAAATTCGTTATAAAGAAAACTTCGTTTTATGGAAGTTTGACTGTACTTTTAAAAATGATCAAAACTGTCGAATAAAAAACAAAAATGCCGAATTAACGGTTATAACAACATCTACTCTAGTGGATAAAAAAAAGTGAATAAGTGCTTTACCTATGTCATTTACGTCAATTCTTTCCTCATTCGGCATGCTGCTTCCTTCCAGAGAAACTAACGCCAAGTCATCAGTGCTGTATTGAGAGAGTAAGCATGCAATAATTTCCTTTCGCACAAGTACGACGGATCTCGTCTTGCTTAGTTAAAGATCGGCGACAATTGCCTGTAAAGAGCTTTATCGGCGGACTCTTGCTCAGTGGCAATTACGAGCTCCGCCGATGCGATTTTAATATTCTGAACGTTGGAGTCCAGCACACTCACGTTTATGGGGTGCTGGTTTATAGTCTCGGGACCGGTGGTCTGTTACGGTCAGATCCTCCGGCTCCTCCTCGTCAGTTTCAAGACTCTGAGCGCCTTCGAGTATGGTTTCCAGACCTAGGTCCTTCTCCACTTCGCCTTCTTGCAGGGTATGCACATTCTTGTCCTCGGGGTGACGCCTCTTAAGAAGCAGGTACACGCTACCCATGCCCCAGGCCATCTTTCCATACCGCGCGTACAGCAAATCCTCGGCCTTCTTGTTGATCTGGATGATTGCATATGGCAACCCATCTTTGGGAAGTGGATTGGCAAATTGCAGTACTTTCCAGTCAGCCGTTGGCACGTCAGGATTCTGTCGTTGGAGCAGCATTAAAGCCTTGTCTCCCTGGATTGCGATGGGAAAGACCACCTTTGCCTTCGGTACGGATGGGATTAATGACCTGTCCACTACCTCCAGCTTGGCGCCCTCCCACAAGGCTTCCAATTGGGGCACCTTTTGCCTTAGCCACTTGAGCGTGGGCTCATCATTGCATTTGATAATTTTCACACCATTCAGCCAACCGGCACCATTAAACGTGGGCATTGGCTGAGAGGAATCGGGGGCTTCCATTATGAAGGAGAGCAGTGACTCGACGAGTTGCGCGTGAACCAACTTCCACTGTGCTTCCGTCATCTTGCCATTGCCGTCCTTGCGGTCTATAAGGGCAACGATGAGATGTCGCTGGGAAGTTTCGTTCATTGGCGCTCTCTGCCGCTGCAGCTGTTTTGAGCTGGAGGAGGACGCCAGCTCTGTGGATGAGCCCTGCCGCTTATTCTCTGGTGTGGCGTTCTTCATCGAGCTTTCCATTTTTTTTGGCAAGCATCTCCTCCACCTTGTTAGCGTATTGCGAGCTGGATGCCTGCAATGACGGCTTCTGGGCGTAATGTTTTCGGCTTTCCTTGATTGTTTGCTCGGCCCAGGTCAGTTGGGATTTCTCCTCTTGTGAGAGATGGCTTTTGGCCCGAAGCCGAGCATTGATCTTCAGAGCCGCCTTATACATAGCTTTGGCTTTCAACCCTTCCTTTGTCCGTTTGGGACCATCCCTACGCAGGGAACTTGCTGCTGGTTTAAGGCCGTTCTCTTCAGTCATTTTGTCAAGATGCGAGTCTGTGTTTCTGGCAGTAGTTTTACAGCTGACCTGGCCTGCTCCCGCCAAGTAAGAGGTGTGACCGCTGGCGACACGCTGAGTGAATTGCTCCCTCCCGTGCCCGCCGGTGGTAGCAGTCACGCCTTCCACCGACGTTTGGGCTGATATCCCAGCCCGAGTGTTGTGTTCTATGTGTTGCATTTTAAAATGGTTCCATAGTTGGTTGCTTTTTGTTCTTGGGAACCACCCCATAGCATTTTAGGCCTACTGCCAGGCACCTCTAACCATGGCTTTGGCTCAACCATATCCGACATAAAGTTGTCCGGACAAGTGTTGGTCATAACCTTCGCTAGACACTGCATTTCCTGGGTGAGGGTATTACCAGTTTCAATCCGAGGTGCATACAGTGTCCATTGCCCGGCCAACAACCTCGGGGAGGTTTCAGTTAGAGGATTTTCGTCGGCCTAAAGTGGTTTATTAGTGTGTTAATTTTATTAAAAACTACGAAAAACAAGGAAATTATTAATTTTATATTCTAATAAGAAGGATTAACATAATTTATACCCATCCTTTACACCTCGACTACTGGGTGGATATAATATTGCGCATTTGCCTGATGGCCGTCACCAGACGTGGCTCACAACCACTGCTTAGAGTCAGATACTGATCCGGTGCAGCCTTCAGCAGTGTAAGAATCTGTGATAGCGGCTGATTTATGGACAGACCAAGCTCCTCGAGCACATTCGACAGATACTCAATGTCCACACTCAGCTGTGTGGCTGCCGAGGTGGGCAAGGATTTAATTTGTAAAATCTGCGCCTGATACAAGACACAGCACTGTTCCACCACCAGGGAGAGCAGCACATCGGCACAGGGTATTGCCTGGGTATACTTAATATTGCACAGCTCCAGTGCCTGTTTGAGCAGCAATGAGGGTGACAATAGCAGCGGCTCCAAATGCTGTGGCAGTGTGAGTAGATATTGTCCAATTTGTGTAATGCTCTCCTGAGGAGCAAAACTGAATGCAGGCATCTCAATACCCGTGGAACTGTGCGTGTCTGCGCGTGGACGAATGTGCGCCAATTGCAGCTCAATGGGTTGCAGCAATATATTCAGTGTTATATCGTGCGTCTCCACCAAATGACTTTTTAGGGTAATGTAGATCTGTGGAAAGATGCCCAGGCTGGCATCGGTGGCCTCCGTCTTCTTTTGCTGATAATCCTTAATGCTGTTGAGCAATTGATTCAGTGAGACATGCTCCAAGGTATGATAAACGGTAGTGATCTGACCCTTGGGGGATTTCTCCAATCGACCCGCCAGAGTGGCCATGCGGGAGTGCAAGTTCTGTTCGAACTGATTGAGTTGCAACTGAAAATCCGCCAGACATTGCAGCTGGGACATGGTGTATTGCAGCAGAGCCCAGTTCTCACTTTTGGCCGACTCTGTGCTCGACTGCAGACTGAGGCTCAGCTGCCGTTGGGTGCGGGCAAAGTTTTCCAGTTGCCGCTTGAAGATGCCATTGAGCAGAGTGGTGAGCTTACACAAAGCCAAATCGCTGGTAATGGACGCACAACGTGCACAAGCCTCGTTGAGCCATTCATAAAGTTTGCGTGTGCTATCCTCCAGATGACGCACTGCATCACTGGGTGTGGCCTGATTGGATAGCAGACGATCCACCTGTGTAGACAGCTGGGTTTCCTCCAAGCGGGGATATTGTAAGATGAATTTGTGAAAATACTCAAAAATGGCCTCGCCCAACTGGCGATTCAAATCCTCTGGCAATGTGAGATGATTTTGCTCCAGCAATGAGTTGAGGTGCAACACAAAACTATGATTGGCCTGGGCAAACAGAGCCAACAATTCCAAACGTTCATTGGATGTCTTCAGCAGCTGCAAGATGTGTGCATCTCTGGTGGGTTGCAGTGCCGGCAACAACTCGGCTATGACCCGAAAGGGCTGGGTCTGATCTTCGCCGAAAAGTTGAGAGCACCATTTCACCTGGCGCTGGCAATGCTCCAGCAATTGATCGTAGAAGAGGGTGAGGAAGTGTTGCTGCGACTGCGTCTCCGAGGCCTGCAGTTCCAGAATCTGTTTCCATTGCTGTTGTAAGACATTTTTCTGCACCGCCCGATAATATTGCTGCAACTGGGGCAGACGCTGAATGCTGTCAAAGATCTGTACATAATGCTGCGCCTGCTCCAAATGGTTTTCGGCAAAGCACTGCACCACATTGGGTGAGGCCAAGGCTTCCAAGCGATTCTTGAAATCCTCCACCTGGGTAAGACGCTCCGAATGTCCAGCCAGTTGCTCCTGCGCCTGTAGAGATTTTTGCAGCGCAGTCAGCTTATCGCAAATGCCCTAGAATTGGGATCAGCAACAGTTGTGTAATTTTTCTCCATCTAACTCTACTTACTTTCAAATCATTCCTTTCGAAGCCATCCTCCAGCTCGGCCAAGAGATTACCCCAACCGTCGGACTCTTGTAGCGACTCCTTGGCCGCTTGCAGCTTGGTTTGCAAAGTATTTAGCCGCTCCAACGTGGCCATACAATCGCCCGTCTTCTCCTGCGTGTCTGCCACCTCCTGACGCATGGCCCGCATCTTTGCCTGCAATTGGTTCACATCGCTATGCAAGGTAGCTGCCTCTTTGGCTATGCGTGGCATACTGGAGACCACCTGCTGACTGGACTCTTCCACTGCATAATTCACTTGCTGCACATACAACTGCAATTTGGCCACGTAGCTTTGGATGAATGTATTGGCCGACTCGGTGCCCTGTTTACTGCCATTTTCCTCCACATATTTTTTGTAGTTGGCATTAATCCACTCCGCGGGACTAAACGTTGGCTCCGATAGAGCGGAGATATCCATTATTAAGAATATTTGTTGTTGTTTTCTTGTTAGCTCAATTTATATATTTGTTTAAGCAACAGTGAGCATTTATTTGGCTAAATTTGAAAATCTAAGACATAAAATGTTCTGCAAAAAAAATTCTATTTTACTTAATTAATTTATCTGGCAGCTCTGCAACAGTGATGTTTGCTGGCAGTGTTGGTCATTTGGCTTTTTAGCAGAATACAGCTGCCTTTTATATACTCTTGTTCTGTACAAATATCAATTTCTTTTGCGCGAAAATATGGAAGAAAAGTTAAATTATTCTAGCTCAAGAATCAACTAAAAGTGTGAAGGCAAAATTCAAAATAATATTTGGTTGGTGGGCCATCAGTGTATTGTCAATGTATAACGTCAGCTGCTTCTGTATTCTTTTTTTTTCATTCTTTATTTGAATTCTAAATGGCAGAAGAGCTCTTGATTTTTCGTGCCACGTCGCGGAACCCTTCCTTGACCGATATGCAATAACCAAATTTTCCATAGTAACTGGGCCAAATAATTGTATATTTTTAATAGCAGCACTGCCCTTAATGGTAGTTATTACTAGAGGTGCGCGCGTGAGCAATTGTTCCTTCACGTCGTTATGTGAACGACTCACGAAATACAAATCTTTTGATGCACGATTCACGCATATCAAAAATTGAGCGTCACGTACGATTAATGCGCGATTAAGGAATCACGCACGATAAAAATGCATCCCCATAAAAATGTATTTAACAAAATGCTACGTTGTAGCTTGTTTATATTAGAGGGGGGCGGCGTGTATAGTGCTAACCTTGTTTTTTGGTCTACCAACTTATCTTTAAGACACAGTACCACAAAATAAAAAGAAAAAAAAAGGACCCCCGGTGGGGTAATTTAGTTAGTCTCAATGATTAGCTTCGCAGCAGAAGTGATCGGAAGGGATTTAAGAAAAAGTAGTTAGATTCTCAAGAATTAAAGACTTAAAGCCCGCATCCGAAATATTACCATTAAGGAGCTGGAAGAACTTATTATAGTCCCTACACAGAACGCGAAAGGGACAGTTAGATGCATATGCAGTAGAAGCAGTAGAAGCAATAGGAAGCCACAAGAGGGTACAGTTCAGTGTAAGTCTCGACGGAACATTAAAGTTGACTTGACCAAGTAGGTTTTCTGAGTCAATTTTACCATTTACGAGCTTATGTAAGAACCTTACACCCAACATCGTACGCCAATGCTCAAGTGCAGGAATGTCCAAAAGTTGAAGTCTGGAAATGTAGGGAGGTTGCGTAAAGCAAATAAAAGAAACTGTTTCTGGACAGACTCAATACGTTTACAAAGCGTAGAGGATTGTGTGTTCCAAATACAAGAACAAAACTCCAGTATCGGCATGACGAGAGATGTGAATAAAAGCTTAGTCGTGTATGGATCATTTCGGATGCAGGTTTCGATTGCTGAGTGTATTCGATTTTTTGTGGTGAATTCGATTATTTTGAGCACTTCTGCCTATCGTTCGACTATCGTTTTCAACTATCAAAACTAGCACAACAAAAATCCTCTGTGAAACTTATTACTTTAAAGCAGTATTCTTCTTCAACTCTCGACAAGCCTTGCAGACCAACAACAACTTTGATAACAATTCTGTCTGAGAAAACTGTTTTTATATGCTACACACCATAGCAAATGAAATCTCGACTATACATTTTCCATTTCCTCAGCTGTTCAAAGTAATGAGCAACATTACTTGCCAGCTCCATATGGGCCAAATGTAAAGAGTGAAGACATCATTTCTTCTGCTTCTTCTTTCGTTAATTTTTTGGACGAATGTTCACGTTACTTCGCAGGCCCGTATAGGGCGTTACAACGCTAACTTTTGAGTCACGGCAGCAATTTCCACAATTGAGCAACAAAATTCTGGTTCAAAGTAGGTGATTATTTTTGGTGATATTGGGACTTAGGATAGTCGTAGAAAAGTTTCCTTTACATATTCCTAAAAATGTAAGTATATATTCACGATGTATAACTCTAACACGCACGAAACGCGGATGCACACGCACAAAAGTCTGTATTTTCTTAGGATCAAATCGTGACACGTTCGAACTCACGTCACGCGCGCACCTCTAGTT
The DNA here is from genome assembly GCA_018904225.1 of Lordiphosa mommai. Classification (NCBI taxonomy): domain Eukaryota; kingdom Metazoa; phylum Arthropoda; class Insecta; order Diptera; family Drosophilidae; genus Lordiphosa; species Lordiphosa mommai. Next base: position 612,882 of record JAEIFT010000093.1, read on the forward strand.
TTTACTAACTAGGTGGCAACCCCATTCTGTGGAAAAGGTCAACTAAATTAATAACAACCGAAAACAACAAATGTAGCCGTGTAGTTTTTTGTATATTTCATCAACTTTTATTGTTTACTAGTTTTATAAAACATGTCAGTTTGCAGTGCCGATCCCTGGCAAGTAAAAAACAAAAGCATAGAACAAGAAAATACAGAGGAGATTAAAAGTTTCGAGGATAATTTCACTCCCCAAGACAACAATAACACCACCGCCAGCAGCAGCAGCAGCAACGGAGATCAGGATACTGTGGAGAAGGGGGAATGTAATGAGAGAAGACCCCACGAGCCATTGCCAGATTCGGCAAACTATTTGCAACTGCTAGGTAAGCTTTGCCCATGACCTTACCCCCTCCCCCAAACCTAAACATCTTTTTTTCATGTGCAGAACGAAAATTGGCCAAAGTGCAAAAGGGTAGCAAATTGCTGGATTCGCTGCAGGAGAAACGGGAGGATTGTATGCGATCTCTGCTTTCCAGCAACGGTGACAGTTCAGTTCAAACACTCGAACAGCTGTTCGAGCTTGATACGCCCCTTGAGAGTGGTCGACTGCAGCGACACTTGCTGCCTATCCAGGCCTTGACCGTGGGTGAAACCGTCAACATAGTGGAACACGACGCTCTGAAAGAGCAGGAAACAGAGGAGGGAAACTAACTTTAAACAAAATGGACTCCACATTCGGCAATGTATTTCTATTTCTCACGGATTTGGCCTGGAAGAGTCGTCTGACCATACCTGTGCTGGTGACCACGGCATTTCTTGTGATGGACATACGCCTGCAAATCGAGATCAATATTGAATCGGGTCAAGTGGTAGGTATTATTCGTCTTGATATTGAAATTAAATTTATATTTATTTGATCGAAACAGAATGCCAGCGATATGGAGGAAGCGGATGATGCCATTGATGAGCGTTTGGACGGGCACAATGGCCACGATATGGGCGAGGAGAGCGAAAGTGATATTTATACCGATGATCTGGAGGAATACAATAGCGAGTATACCAATGATGATGGCAATAGCAGCGAGACTTCGCAATATGGTTGGGACACTTATGAACCATATGGATCAGACTGGGAAATTGATGATGACAACGATGCCAATTATCCCAGTGAGATGACGTTTTAGGGGTATATAGAATACATAAGATGTAAATTTTAAGCGTAAATTGTCATGATGATTCATTCAGCTTTACCTATGCATGTGTGTGTGCGTCTATATACAAGCGTATGGTGCATATGTACATACATATATGTGTATGGATACTCTGAATTAAATCACCTAATCTATTAATATGTATGTATCTTTTGGTGTAATTGCAATTTAAAATCCAATTAAAAATATTTGTAGACAATTTATTGTTGTGTGTGTGTGTGCGTCCAATTTACATGTACAATTTGATCAATTCATCACTAACCGCCGAGGGTGTCAGTATGCCCAGATCTGTGAAGAGAAGCGTTATATAGGCGGGCGGTGTATAGTCAACCAGGGGATGCACCTTGGACACGTCATTCAAATGCTTGCGAGAATACTGAAATTAAAGAAAGGTTGGAAGATAGAAGTGTAGGGAAAGTGAAATCGATTGTTTTGACTACGCCTAGGAATGAATAGTAAAAAAAAAATACAAGCAAGGTATGGGAAAATCTTCGGGGAAAATAATAGATGAACGAAGCATTGAGATTGGCAACTTTGTTGGGTGCCTTTAAGTTCTAAAGTGTTTCGAAAGGTAAAGAACGAAATAAACCTCATCAGAAGTAATCAAATTGGCTATGGCGTAACAACAGATGCATGTACCGACAATGTTTCGGTGACAATTCACTTTGTTCTACAGGAAAAAAACAGGGATCAAGCCCGAAATAAATATCGGTTCCGGTACGTACCGAAATGAGAATTTCGGTTAAAGGTTCTATTTCAGTGAATTTCGGTTATCGGTTCCGATACGGTACCGGTACGTACCGGTACAATTATAATTTTTTTTAATATTCAAAAATTAAAATTGTTTCACGATATTCAACAAATTAATGAATGTAAAAAGAATTAAACAATTTTATTCTAAGAATATAACGATTTCTATTTGTTTTTATTTTTGGACAAACAATTTCGCCAAACCCTTCTGTCCGAGCTTCCAGTGGTATTCCAACAATTAGAAAATAACAGAATTAAGAAATTCTTTTTTCTTTTGTAGCCCGAGACAAGCTCGCCTTATCTGTCGCTTAATCTTACAAATTACAGAGTAAATTGTAAGTTTATCCTTGTAAGGGCCGATTTCTCATCTTCAAACTTTAATTTCTGATGTTTGTTAGTTTCTGTTACAGACTCTGCTTTCTAGAAGACTAGAAATTGGACCTAATCTTATTTCAAATCTTTCTAAAAAGCAGAAAAATATTTCTTAGTTATAATTCGAAATAATCGGTCCTTAAATCTGCTTTATTCCTGCAATAAATAGAGATCTTTTACCATTTGGATAGATTTGAACACATATTATAAGACTAGGGTCCAATACAGCACATAATACACTGGTTAAATACTTATACGAGTGCATCAGCTCTAAAAACACTCTAAAACAATTTTTATAAACATTTTTCTAACTTTTCGATATTTTAGGCAGCATTTTTCTAAGACTTAGAATTCCTTTACATTTAATTAGAGGGATTTTATTTACGAAAGAAAAGTTTTGCCGCCATTTTAGACATTTTTTTCTATCTTATTTATCCTTTATAAAATGTAAGATTTTTTTTCTGAGTCTATATATTGCTATTTTACCGATGGAAATATATATTTGAAAAAATCATAAATGTATAAAATAAATATTAGCGTTTTGGCATGGTTCCGGTTTTTTCTGTTCCTATTATAACGGTTAACGGTTTTCGGTTCTCAAAAACTTTTTAATATCGGTTCCGGTTTCGATACCGGTAAGTGGCTTGAAACGGCTTATTTCGATTAACAGTTTTGGTTCCGGTATTATTTACTGGAAAAATTTATAAAAAAAACTTCTTTTGAAACTTTAAACACATTTTTCTTAAAGTCCGTGAAATGCTCCCTCACGTCTGGATTTTTTGTAATTTTAGCCTAAAGATGGTAAAATGGCCTATTTTGACCATTTTAAAGCATGTTTTGTGGGCAACCAATACGGATGTTTTGAGTCTCTTTGATTTTATCGTAAAGTATTATATCTTAGCTTTAAAATAAAGTATCCAAGATAATTTTCTGATTTTTTTAAACAAAGATATACCATTTTAAATGCATATGTTAGAATTTACAAAATGTCCTACTTAATTTTGCTGTCTAAAAGTATGCTAAGCTTAAAACAGTACATCGCCTAGAAATTTTAATTAAATTATAATGAAGATTCTCAACGACACCCATAGTATACTTCTGGGCTAGAGAACAAGGGGTAGGTTTGAATACTTGTATTCAAAATGGTATATCTTTACTGAAAAAGTAGCAGAAATGATTGGGATGATTTATTTTAAAGCTAAAGAATATATATATCAGATAATCTAAAGGGGAGTGAAAAAAACGCATAGGTTGCCCACAAAACATGCCTTAAAATGCTCAATAATGGCACTTTTATCAACTATTGGTTCAAATTGACAAAAAAACCTGACGTGATGGATCACTTTTGTAAATGGATTCGTGTTAAGCACACGAAAATCATTTTTAATCACCAACACTTTTTCTATAAACTGGACCATGTTGCCTAGTGTTATTTATATTTTATTTTTATACAATTTTTCTGACAAACTTTGGTCAAATATTTAATTTTTTTTTTTACTTTTTCGCCATTTTATCAAACATTTAAATTTGGGCTATTTTTTCGATCAATCCACAAAAAGAATCTAAATTATTTTTTGAATTCGAATAATCCTAACCATAGATATCGTGACCACCGCAAAGCGCCTTCGGGAGATCGTCTACATCCAAATATCATTAGTAACCTTACTTGAATCAAAATAATTTCAGACTTGACTTACTTGAATCTGTTTTTCGAAAGTTGAGTCAAAGTCTACTTTGACTCCACTCATGCAGGGCTCCAGTCTAAACCTAGGCCGTTTTATCACATATTTTTACAGATTTAGACTTAGGTTAAAAGTATCAACAGTACTGCCTATTGATCCATCCTCTTCCAAACACTCACCTTATACTCATTGGGCAAATCTCGTTGATTCAGTGGATACAATCGTGAGAATTTTAAACTCTCGGCCAGCACATAGAATGGTTTCTTCATTTCACGTGCACACAAACCCATGGTGTAGCTGCCAATTCGATTAATTATGCCGCCACTTTCCACCACAGCTTCGGCTCCCACCATAACAAAGTCAACCGATTCCATAACATAACCCGTGGCTGCATCCAATATGAGAGTGCAATCAATGCCAGCTGCTTCCAAGTCCTGGATCATTTCATCGCTAAATTAATTATATAAATTAATTAACATATTCAAGCATATCTCCATAACTTAGACTCACCCCGAATTCCCTGTGCCGCCCTGCGTCACATATACATGAAAGGATTTCTTATTCTGGGAGGCTGCTATCAGTGCCTTGAGCACCACACGTGACCGTGAGTGCGTCAAAATGCGACAGCCATCGGTAATGAATCTTTGTGCCCGCTGTGAAATCACCTGACGGGAGTTGAGCAATTTGGTCAGAAAGATTTTGCCACGATTCAGCATTATTTGGCGACACTCCTCCATGTGCTTGTCATCCAAACTGAGCGTAATGAAACGGCAAAACAGCTCGCCAGCTGACACAATGGCCGCTATAGACAGATCTGTTTGACGCATGGCAGCCACTGCCTCCCGCATGGTGGTATCCAGAATGTGAATGGTGCCAACTAAAATTGAAACATACAAACATTAGACCTAAGTAAAAAAGGACATCTTTAAAGTTGCTACAAACACTGCTTCTTTTCCAATATCATGAGAAGCGTTTTAATGGCCGCTATGCCAGAGGACAGATCCTTGTCTTCATCGAGCAGCTGAAGAAAATACTTGACCACGTCTGCATATGTAAATGAAGGAATATTAGGCTGTTAGAGGAGTGCGATTTGAAAAGTCAAGAAATAGCTTACCAAATTCCTCGCTGGATTTTGTAATTTGTGGCATTTTGAATGTAAATTGGCGAAAACTGTTGCTGGCTCTGCACACGTTCGTTCCAACAAATTGTAAACAGCTGTTTATTTACATAGCTTGTTTAGTGTTGCACAACATGTAAATGTGGTTAAGTACGTACTCACCGGCCAGTAGTAGTTTAGTCGCTTACATTGGTAGTAGATTAGGAGAATCTAGTTCATTTTAATGACCTAGTTCATTTTTTGATGAACTGTTCACTTCTGAACTATAGTTCAATAAAATGATCACAAGGTCAACAAGTAAATAGGTAAATAAAAGTGAACTATAGTTCAAACATTGAGACCTAGTTCATTTTAAGAACTAGTTCACGAAATTCGGCACAACTCTGCCGACATAGAGACCTAGTTCATTAGTTGATTTTATTGACTAGTTCATTTGACAATTTTATGAACTATAGTTAATTTTTTTTTATATTTGCGGTGTATTTTTACTTAAAGTTTTTCAAAAGTTCAAAAAATGAACTATAGCTCAAACACTAGGACGTAGTTCATTTTAATGACTAGTTCATTTGACCATTTATTGAACTATAGTTAATTTTATTTCAAATTTGCAGTGATATTTTTTTACTTAAAGTTGATCAAAAGTTCAAAAATTAACTATAGCTCATACACTAAGACCTAGATCATTAGTTAATTTTAATGATTAGTTCATTTGACCATTTTTTTAACTAAAGTTAATATTTTTTCATATTTGCAGCTGTTTTTTTTTACTTAAAGTTTTTCTTCAAACACTAAAACCTAGTTCGTTAATTTATATTAATGACTAGTTCATTTGAACACTTTTTGAACAATAGTTTATTTTTTTTTATCATATTTGCAGCTGTTTTTTTTTAAGATTTTCAATAGTTCAAAAAATGAACAAAAGCTTAAACACTGTGACCTTGTTCATTTTAAGAACTAGTTCACAAAATTCGGCACGACTCTGCCGACTCTATGAATTTAACTGACAGTAGAGTTGGAAATTCTAGTTCATTCTAATGACATAGTTCATTTTTCATGAACTCTTAACAATAAGATAATTTTAAAGCTATAGTTCATTTTTTGAAGTTTAGTTTATTTACCTAGTTCAAAAAATTCGTCACAACACACTAATTGCAGTGGGTCCGTGTTATGATCCAACCTTCTGGCCCGAGTCCAACTATGTTTTTTACCTCCACTTCTGAGCATTTCTTCATATTCAACAGACAAAATTACCAAACCTAACAATGTCTGCATACTGCTGGGAGGCAGTGTAAGCAACAGCAGGAACATTCGACGCATTATCCAACACTGTCGCAGAGCTCAAACGTAAACAATCTGAAAACAATTGGCAGTTCGAATTTTGTTTTTTTTCCGGCTTTAACTACACAAAATTAACAGCATGTGTGGCAAATAAGACACGGCGACAACCAAGTGAATGCGGAGCTCGATTTCAGTGGAAATCCGTAGGTGGTAGATGTTGCAGCAGCAGCCATGTTCAAGCTAGAGTCCTACATCACGCCCATTCTGCTGAACTACGTGGCCAAGTACGTCAAGAACTTTCGCGACGAAGATGCCCAAGTGTCGCTGTGGGAGGGCGAAGTCAGCTTCCAAAATCTGGACTTGCGCCTAGATGTGCTTGAGGATGAACTAAATCTGCCGGTCGAATTGGTGTCGGGCCACATCCATGAGCTGACCATACAGGTGCCATGGACCAAACTGATGTCAGAGCCGGTAAAGATTGTGATTAACACAATTGAGTTTGTAGCCAAGTTGCCGGATGACGATGGCAAACAACGTAGGGCCAACTTTCAGCGGGAGCAGCGGCTTAAAGTGAAACGTTCCTCTGAAGCTGATCCACAGCCGGCTGGCAGCGGTTCCGGAGTGGTCAACAAGATCATCAATAACATCAACTTGCAGTGCAATAATATCATCTTGAAGTATGTGGAGGATGATATAGTGGTGTCCATGAATGTGCAATACCTCAACTTTTGTTCCGCCGATGATAATTGGACCCCGGCCATGGTGGATGTCAATCCGGTGTCGGTGTTTATGCGCAAGCTATTGCAGATCTCTGATCTGACCATCTGTTTGGATAAACGGAACACCGCAGGCAGGATTGAGGTGTGCCAGGAGCCGATACTCTATCGCTGCACCCTGGAATGTCGTGTGCTCCGCAAGTATAATGCCCAGACAATGAGCACCTCTAGCACCACACGAATTGGGGTCTTTACCAAGGCCCTGGACATAAATGTGTCCTCCTTGCAATTTCCTATGGTGATGAGATTGATCAAAATGCTGCTGGAACTGAAGCCGGCCGTGATGGAAGAGGACACACTCAATCTGGATGATCCGGATGAGGCGGCGACGGCCGGCATCTCGAACGAGTTGCGTGCGCAAGAGCCTAGAGTGCAGGAAGGCCAGAGTGTGCTGTGGTGGGCCTGGAACCTGTTGCCCAGCTTTGAACCAACGCCGCCGGCCTTGTCTGACGATGAGACTGTGGGTCATGTCTTTGATGTGGGCATCTATGCGGAGGAGCTCAATTTTCAGCTGAAGAACTCCGAATATTTCACGGATCAGGCCATGGGTGGTATCAAGAGGATACGATATACACCTATACTGCGCATAAGCCTGGGCGGCATGTATTATGAACGCTCTCAGCTCAAGGAGAACGACTGGACGAATGTGAAGGCGGGATTATCGAGCATTTGTATGGAACCCTTGGGGGCATATCGCAGCGAGGATCCCGTTGATCGTAAACTGATCAATACACAGGAGGTGAGCCGGATTCTAAATGAAGAGTAAACTCTTAATCCTCTCTCCCTTTTTAGTTTTCTAACGATCGCTCGTTCATCGATAAAAGTCTGTTCGATCAGCATTATATGTTTGCCGATCGCAACTGGTGTGGACACAGCTACGAGGACTATGCGGCCCGCATCACCGACGAATACATGCTCTTTCGCAGTCCCGTGCTGGCCTTTGACATTGTGGAATATCGTTCCATGAAGCCGATCTCCACCAGCAGGAGCCATCAAGCCTCGGCCGAGCATCAGCCTAAGGATCTGGGATTGCGTGTTCAGTATCGTCTGCTGTCCGCCGGCATCACCTTTCATTTCTCGCAGTCGTTCCTTCAGGTTAAAAATGTAATTAGCGATTTATTGCGTCCTTACGATTATACGGGATATCATGCAGACTCGATGACGAAACCTGGCGAGGAACACAATGTGTCCGAACACGAGCACCGGAGTGCCCACATGACATATGCGGACTTTGAGTATCTTATTGGATTTGTGCCCACCTGCAACTACAAGATCGAGTTGCGCAACATGATTGTCCAGTTCTATCCCCGTCAACAGCAGGCGGATGACACCTCGTCCAATCTGCATCAATTGAACACCACGGTGAAGCAGTCGCTGCTGCCCTACCTGCAGCTGAAGTTGCCTCTGGCCGAGGGTACATTGTGTGGACCAGCGAATCCGCAACGTTTGGTGCAGCTCATCACACAACTCCAGGACAAGCCACGCGAAGTCATCGATGCCTGCTACAATTGCTACAAGTTCAATGTGAAGAACCTCACGCTGGTGGCTTTGAATACCACACCAGAGATGGGTCGTGCCAAGCTACTCACCATTCCACGCATGCATGTCAGCTTCAATCGCCTGCTCTTGCCGCATCTCTGGCGGCCCAACGATGCGGCCCTGGAAACGGCTGAAATTCAAGCGGAAATCATTAGCCTGGAGTTTTCCAAGCGAGAGCTGATACTAACCAAGCGCATGATCCCGCTGATTTTAAGCTATAACAGTGCGGATTTGTGCGCCCTGGCCCAACTGGTCGCCCAGGCCAATGCCTCTTCGGATGTGATCAAACTACAGACGCTGGCCACCAAATTTCGTCTGAACTCTCGCAAATATGATACCCATTTGGCAATGGTCACATCGTTGCGTAGTCTCAACACGGATGCATATCACACTATGATGAATATGCGTAATGTGATCCTGTCCAGCAACAAGGGACCGCATAACAAGTGGCTGGAGATGCAATTTCAGTATCCGCTTCGGGAGCCCAACAAAGAAGCGACAAAAATGCCCGGCACGGTGGTGTGTCTATGGATGGAGCCATTTCGCATCACCATGGACATTTATTTGCTGCAGTTTCTCAACTTTCAAGAACATAGCGATAAGCAGAAATCGTCGGACAGTGGTAAGTTACTGATACCATGAAAAGTTAGAGTTGAGATACAATAAACAGGTCACAGGTACTGACCTTGGAGAAGTATCCTCCAAAATTTTAAATAGAATAATCAAGACATGTCATTATATGTATGATGTATGTATGAAAGAAAAGAACAGCTGCAAAACCAGCTCTGTAATCAAAAGAATTGTAGACAGACGCAACATCAGTCTGTAAACCGGTTTGAAAGCGGTTTTAGCCCGGTTCAAAAGTGGTTCAGAGCTATTTCTCAGAACTCATGTTGGCTCTGAATCAGGGATTAACCCCGAAACGGTACTGGTTTCGGTACGAACCGATAGGAGAATTTCGGTAAAAGGTTCTAATTCGGTTATTAGTTTATTTCGGTTTCCGATCCGGTACTCAAATTTTTATTTCGGTATACCGGTACGTACCGGTAAGAGTATAATTTTTATACACTTGCAAAGTGTATATTAATTTTGACCAGAAGTTTGTAACTCATAGAAATATTCATATATCTTGATCAGGACGACGAGCTGAGTTCAATTCCGTCTGTCCGTGCGTCTGTCTGTCTGTTTCTACGCGAACTAGTCTCTCAGTTTTAAAGCTATCGAGCTGAAATTTTGCACATAGACTTCTTTTTACTGCACGCAACTAATATGTCGGAATCAGATGACTTTTTCTTATAGCTGCCGTAGGAACGATCGGTCGGAAAATATGTCTAAGTGAGAAAAACTTGTTTGATTTCCATAGTAACGTCTCCAATCTTGGTATGTATAAGTTTCATAAGCTTCCTCATAATTCTGAAAAAATTTATCAAAATCCGATGACTAGAGCATATAGCTGCCATAGGGCCGATCGGTCAGAAAAAATTATTTTTGCTAAGAAAAGTTTTTGTTTTTTTTTTTTAACATAAAAAATTTCGGCACAGTTGAAGTTAGCTTTGCCTTCTCGTTTATTCGTTTTTTTTATCCCTCACACATAATTTATATCTCAAGCAGATTTTCTGCAATTGGTAAAATCAAACGAAATGCTTGATTTGTAGAATTCGACATTTTGCTTAATTTATTTCAGTGTGCCCGTACCAGTTTATCAGATAAATGTCATATAACTGAAATAACTTAATATATGGGTATTTTCAATGATTTGCTTACATTATCCACAATTTTTGGCCAATATTGTTGGGATATAGCTTAAAATGCTTGAAATATTCGTAAATATATTAATCAATGAAAAAACTAATTTTAGTATTTTTTACTAGAAGCAGAAATTTTTATTTTACATTTTGATTTTTTAATTTTTTTTGATGAAAATGAAATTGTTTCAACAGTACATACTAGAAATGGGCACGGGACAGAAAATTCGATCCCGTACCAATCCTGACCCTAGTTTATCCCGACCAGTCCCGATCCGAAATTTTAAATTTAGTCCCGTCACGATCCCGACACTAGGTCGTTCCGACCCGTCCCAATCCCGAACCCAAATTTTAAATTTAATCCCGTCGAACTAAATTTCCTACTGTTGATTAGGAAGACCAGACATCATATAATTTATTAAGAAACGTCCAAATAAAATTTTGTTGTTTGTTGTTTCTTTAATAATTTGAATTGAATATGATATTGTATTTGTAAAAGGAAACTGATTAATATGGGTTGTTTTCCGTTGGGGGTATCTGCTATTTATGTGCAGTTTAATTGAGCCAGTCCAGCATACATTGCTACACATCTTTATCCACATGCTTGTTTTTTACTTCTACAATTAGAAAGTTATTCCCAATTCCAATTTGAATGATGACGGTTTCAAGTTAATATTACCGTATTTATTCATTTGTGTGTTAGTGAGACCGTTCAATTAGTTCGATAAAGTACATTTTTGAAAACGGGATCCAAAGAATAAAATGGGACCAGAAAAATGTTGAAGTCAAGAATTAATACCGTCCCGTCCCGATCCCGACCATAGGCTGTCACGATCCCGAAATCAAGTACATACGTATCATACGTACGAAATCTCTTGTATATACATATACATATATGTATATGTCCAATCAAATTATAATGGTTAGGAAACGTGTGGGGACATCTTATATCTTTAATTTGAAAACGATAAAAAACGTAAGTCGGATTATTGGTTTAGATATTATGCCAACTTATGTGAACCTGTCTTTTGAAAAATACCAAAAAAAATATATTCGCCGATATCGGGAGTTAATTGAGTTAAAAAAAATCTGCACATCACATTAGATAAATAAAATGACGAACGATATTTCCCCAGTTTCATCCTGGCTCCGAATCAGCTTAAACCGGTTTGAAAGTGACATAAAAGGTTCCGGACATATTGGAATCGGTTCAGAAATTATTTAAGCTATATACTTGAAATTGAGTGTTGTAATCATTTTCTGCTTTTAAACTTTTTTAAACCAGTTTTTAAAAAGCAATTACCAGCCGGATTATAAACTCTCAACTCAACTCAGTTTGTTCGATTTTATTATACTTGTAATACCGAGAAGCGATATCTTATAATGCCGGAGGACTGCGAAAATCCTCACTTGCTGATTCCATTTTTATACCCTTGCAAAGGGTATATTAATTTTGCCCAGAAGTTTGTAACGCATAGAAATATTCATTTCAGACCTCATAAACTATATCTTGATCAGGACGAGGAGCTGAGTTCAATTCCTTCTGTCCGTCTGTCTGTTTCTAAGCGAACTTGTCCCCTAGTTTTAAAGCTATCGAGCTGAAATTTTGCACAGAGTCTTCTTTTTACTACACGCAACTAATATGACTATAGCATATAGCTGCCATTGAAACGGTCGGTCAAAAATACAGTCCTAATTAGAAAAACTTTTTTGTTATCAATGGTAGCGTCACCAATCGTGGTATATATTAGTTTTATATGCTTTCACACAATTCTGGAAAAACTGATCAAAACCAGATCACTATTGCAAATAGCTGCCATAGGAACAATCGGTCTAAAAACTAGTTCTAGTGAGAAAAAAATTTTTGGTATCAATGGTAGCGTCTTTAATAAACTGCAAGGGTATTTAAAACATTTTTTATAAGACTAAGAAATTTATTACAAGCAAAATATCAAATTTAACCTCACATCTTAAAGAAAATCCATTGAAATAATTTATTTTAATTTTTTTCAGAACTTGATAATGATATCGATTCACTGAGCCAATCAGAACGACAATTGTCGGTCTCTGGCTATTCGATGATGTCTACCACAGTATTGCCACGTCGTTTGAGCCGAAATACCAGCCGCAAAATCTCAGTCCCTGAGGAGACGGTACATCTCAGTTCAGAGCGTGATGAGAAGCATACACAGACGGCAGAGCCATTGCAAGAACCGAGATCGAGCATTGAAGAACCTGCAACCAATGGTGTTGGCTTTGATATGGCACAGTTGGTGAAGCGCCTCAGCTCCTTGGTGGTGTTGGTAGAAGTGGCACAGGCCAAAATAGATGTGTGTGAGGTAATGATGCGTCACCCCACTGCAGCGACAGCTGTGGAATATACCTCAATACGGTTGCCGAATGTCAAGATAAAGTCGAGCAACTGTGATTCCATATCGCGTGGCAACATACGGACTCTAATCTATGTGGCCACCACATCAAATCTCTTTAATTGGGTCATTGAGCTGAATTCGTTGAGTGTGTACTATCGTAGGGCCGATGTTAAGGAGGTGGTGGTGGATCCAGTGAAAACCACCATTACCCTGGCTCTATCCCATAAATTGGAGGAAATAGAGCAGAAGGAACCAGAACATCGCGATACATTTGTTGAGGATGAGACAAATGCTGACACTCTCAAGTACGAGCAGAGTACCGCAGATCAACAGACACCCAAGAAGGTGGACTGGCAAGCAGATGAGGAAAAGAGACAGGAGAAGAAGAAGGAAGAGGAACGACAAAGAGGTGGTTCCTACTCTATTAATGTACATGTGGATATGTCGGCCATCAATGTGTTTGCCCAAAGGGTAAGAAGTATTATTCGGTAAAACTGCTCATTTCAGTTATCGAAGTGAATAACTTTGTTCAGTTGTTCACTTTACTTACTTTATTGCGTAGTAGTTCTTTTGTGTTCAGTTGTTCACTTAATTGACTTTTTTTATTTCAATGTTCAGTTATTCCCATTATTTAAGAAGTTTGCTTAGTTTTAAGTTAGCAACTGAACAACTGAACGAAAAGGAGCAATTGAAAACTGCTAATTATAAGTAAGAAGTATAAGAAGTAAAGACATCATTATTATTTCAGATCAAACTGCTACACGAGCACTATCAGATCATCTACGAGATCTACCAAGCTCTGTATCTGCAGGATGGTCATAGTGGACGTTTAGGTTTGGAGAAAAAGCCCAGACTGGAAGTCTATACGGGCAGTGCCCAGAATGCGGTGGTTATAAAGGAATTTCTAGATTTAGATCCCAACTATGACCCTCCGAAAAAAGATGATGGTAAGCTGAACTTGGGCTAATGTCTAATGACCTAACTATAATTTCCCCTTTCCTCTTGTAGCTCCCAAAAAGAAAATCTCGCTTATCTTCTTCTGCCAGTGGACTATACCTCGCATTAGCTTGGAAATGGAATCCTATGCAGCTCAAAAGCAGCGCAAGATTGTTATTATCTTTGAGGATCTTCTACTGAATGTAGACAAGCATACGGACTTTACCAAAATTACCACCAAAGTTGAGAATCTTGGGCTCGACTATTATGAGGCCGAGTTGCCCCGCGAGTGGCAGAAAAAAGATGGCTTTCATGTCAAAATGTTGGGCGATAGCAGCAATTTGCCTTTGATGAGTTTAGTTATCACAACGGTCAGCCTAGAGGATTTGTACTCAAAGATCGGAGCCAGAAATCACCGCAATGTACAGCACTCCATCTCTGAGCTGGTAATTGAAGTGCAGCCCATTGAGATGGTCTTGGATTTTGATCAGATAACCGAGTTTATTATTCCACTGTGCGAAGTGTTGGAAATTATGAGAAGCAGTGGGGATAATTTGGATGCTCAGATAAATCGTCGACAGTCGGTGGTGACCAGTGACATAACCACCGTTCGGGACCTGCCCATGGTGTATTTAAATAGCAAAGGCATCAATGTGTATGTGCCGTTGGAAACGAATAAAAAGTGTTGCAGTGTACTCTTGCTACGGGTAAGTTCGAATTTAACGGAAGGGATTTTACAGTCGCTGTGTGAAGTTAGACGGCCAGTCTTGCTTTCGCTGCTTGTTTGTTTCATAGCAGAGCAGTGCTTAATTCAGAAGAATGGAGACTTCTATGCCTTCGCTCATCTATTTAAGATTAACCCACTTCCTTCCTTCCTCATAAGATGCGTGACAGTTACGTAGAAGGTGTCTTAGTTATCAATTTTTGTCAAATCTACAAAATAAAACAAAAATTAAAGGCCTATTCTCAGAGATCATAAAAATTATTTTCGTCACAATGCTTCATATGAATAGAAACACTTTTGTAGAGCATTGAAATCAGAATGCTTTTGAACAGCTGTCTTATTCATATGAAGCATCTTGCAAATTGTAGTATGTTTCACCAAAAGTTTTTCTGCACTGCTGTAAACTAGTAACAGCCATAATAACCGATTGAAGCTATTACTTTTTATACCCGTTACTCGTAGAGTAAAAAGGGTATACTAAGTTCGTGCAAATGTATGTAACAGGCAGAAGGAAGCATCTCCGACCCCATAAAGTATATATATTCTTGATCAGCATCAATAGCCGAGTCGATATAGACATGTCCGTCTGTCCGTCTGTCTGTCTGTCCGTCTGTCCGTCCGTCTGTATGAACACCTAGATCTCAGGGACTATAAGAGCTAGAGCTACCATTTTTTCAGTGTAGACTTGTATCTTCTGCACGCAGATCAAGTTTGTTTCAAATTTTTGCCACGCCCCCTCCCGCCTCCGCAATATGAAAAAAACCGCATATCTCCCACAATTTTGAAAATAGATTGTTCAAACCTTCTTGACATTTATTTTAATCATCATTTCCTATCGATCCGCCATACATCATTTTCTGATCAGATGAACGATAGAAGAGTTGCCACCCACACAATTTGGAAAATACCTCGTATCTCCCACAATTTTGAAAATAGATGGTTCGAACCCTCTAGACATATATTTTAAGCATCATTACCTATCGATCCGCCATACGTCATTTCCTGATCAGATGAACGATTAAAAAATTTCCGCCCCCGCAATTTGAAAAATACCTCATATCTTCCACAATTTTGAAAAAAAATGGTCGAACCTTCTAGACATATATTTTAATCACCATTACTTATGAATCCGCTTTTCTCATTTCTTTTTCTTAAGAATAATCATAATCTATCTAGGTAATAAAGGTGTAATTTGACGAGTGTTAAAAACTACATTGTCTCTGCTATCAAAATCTACAGATCAGAGCTCCCAAACACTGTTTCGGGATAACCATATCTGGTTTTTATTGATAGTATTTGGTATTTTCTAGAATTATATACGGAATTTTGTACTATTTGAAACTTGCTCCAAGTTACGTCTTGTTTTTTTCTTTAGATCTGATTCTTTTTTCAAGCCCTCTCCACGACATTTTGTTTTATCTAACTTTTTCAATTTCTTTAATCCCATTTCTTTCCCCTCCGCTTACAGATCGAGAGCGTGAAACTAACACCCAGTCTGGAGAATCCCTTGGTGCGTCAGCTGATCCGTCAAGATATCTACCATAAGGCCGCTGAACTAAATATGCTAAGTACCCCGGGAGCTTTGGTCGAGGATCGTCAATATGAGCTAAGCGTAAAGAATATTTCACTCTCCACCGGCAACTGGGTGCAAACGCAAAAGTATCGCCTGGAGGAGAAGCGAGCCAGTGATCATAGTAATCCTGCCTTTGAGTGGAATAACCAACAGCATGCCACAGAACTGGAACACATGAATATCTTCAGTGGTTTCGATTTCATAGCCATTTATGCTCCGGCTATAAGCTATGATCGCTATTTGGTGTGTGGACAGAATGTGGAGTACAATTGTGTGACGGATTTTGTGGCCACCTTAACCACTCACCAGATCAGCTTGATCTCATGCATCATAGTGCGCATCCAGCGGTTACAGAGCGTACTACAGCAGGTCTGCATAAGACCATACACGTACACACAATATGGCAGCAATTTGTCCAGATCTACCACCGCTACTACCTCGGCTACAACCCTATTCAGTTTCTTAAACTCAGATAAACATTCGCTCAAAAGCACCACAAGTGTGCAGCCGGTACCGAAGACTGGTGTTCCGGTACAAAGTAGCAGCAAACAGAGCGTTCCGGAGACACGTGCCAGTTTTGTGGATGCCAAAAGTAGCACTGATACCGTGCAGGGCTCCTCTCAGAGCGATTCTGGTATACATATAGGCAGAAATTTCTTGTTATCCCAGTTAACGTCACACAAATCTGTGGATCGTCCCAACTTGAACTTGACTTATCCGCATAGCGTCTCATTTGTGGCTGGCATTTTCGTGCTTAAGATCTATGATGTATTGGAGCTACCGGAGCTGGAGCAACCGGTGATGAGACCACTGATCTTGGTAACTGTCGCCCAGCCCAGTTTTATGTCTACCCAAAATGTAAGGGCCGCCATTACACAGGCCTCGATTTTCAATTTGAACATAAATGTGGGTGATCCGGGAATGGAGCGCGATTCCGAATCTTCGTCGGGGCAATTCAGCGAAAGCATTTTCGACACTTTGGCGGGTGACAAGGGAAGCTCGGGTATACCACCACCTCTGCTAACCATTAAGACACATTTTGATCGCACCCAACAGACCGAAGTGGATGTGGAGCTGAGTAAGCCCATAATATTGCGTTTGTGTGAAAACAGTCTCAAGCAGCTGACCAGCGATCTGATTCACATCTACTCGGTGCTGCACGAAAGTCCCTGCTTTGCTGTACGCAGTGAACGTCCCGTTGTACAGACCACCAAGTTGGGTCAGCTGCAATTGCAGTGTCTGAGGGCAGATCGTTTGCATCTGACCTGTGATAGGGTCACCGTAAGGTTCTATGATGATAAACGCACCTACAAGTGCAGTGCTGTCTGTCTGGATCTCAGTACGCGCATCAAGTTCATTTCACGACCGCATAAGGCTTCCATACGCTCCACTTTGGGAGCCTTCTATGTGCAGGCGGGAGATAAAATTTTATTGCATCCCTTATTGATGCGTTTGTCGGCCGATCTGTTGAGCGAGCCGTGGTGTGATGAGTTGCTAATCAGTGTCACACTAAAGCTCAATTTGCTGCACATTGATGCAAGCATACTGAATATGCTGCAGTTGCGTAATGCCCGTGCGGGTCTACAGCGGATACTTGACTTTGCCCGGCTGGAGTGGCAACATTTTCTCCAGCATCGTCCCATAATGGGAGAGCCCAACGAGCCGCCACCGGAGGCCCTAATGAAGTTTAGGCCTTCGCTGACCTCCATCCAGCGTTCCAGGATCACGGTGAAGACCCATGCGGAAGTCTATCAAGATGATCTTAGGGCGGGCGCCTTTCAGTTTGTCCATCTTAATACAGAGTCGGTGCTTCCGTTGCCCTATCAGGTGCAGATCATAAAAAAAAATTATGGAATCATCTGTTGGCGATATCCGCAGCCACGTCAAATGAGCAGCATACATATCTTTCCAGTACCCATGCCGGTGAGTTGTAAAAATATGCAGGGGTGCCCAAACATTCCACACCAACACATAAAAAAGTCACGGTCGCCAATGTCTATCAACAAAGCATTGCAAAGTTGTTGTTTTTTTTGCTTTTGCAAAGAAGAAGAAAAACCCGAAAAGATATACGGCAACGTTTTGAATTCCGAATAGTTTTTCGGTTATACGAATTAAAATTTTGTATACACTTTTAAAGTATAGAAGAAATATTAATTTTCGACCCCGTAAACTAAATATATTCTATATCAGATCAATGAGCTGAGTCAATTGAGCTTTGCCCGTCCGTCTGTCTGTTTCTAGTGTTCTGTTTGCATAGAGTCTTCTTTTAACTTCTCGCTGCTAATATGTCGGAACCGCCCGAATCGGATGACTATATCTTCTAGCTGCCTTAGGAACGATCGGTCGGAGAAAAACTTTATTCTTTCAATGATAGCAATCTTAAACTGAGCAATTATAAATATTATATGCTGTCAAATAGTTTGGCAAAATTTTGTCAAAATCGTAAGACTTTATCCTATAGCTGACATAGGACAGATCGGTTGGAAAATGGGTCTTGATAAGAAAACCTTTTTTTCTGCTTTTAAAATAAAAAACCAAAGTTAATCCAAGTCTGTCCCCATTTAGGTCAACAATCCCATACATATCCGATGCCGCATGGAGTATTTCAGTGAGACGCACGAAACTTTTCTGCCATACTGCGACTTTGAGCTATCAGAAACAGCCAGCAAGCAATTGACGCCACCAGATCGTCAAATTTGTGCCAACATTTGGCGGGTGGTTATAATGCAGTCTCTAATCTCTGTGGATGGCACCTGCTTTGAGGGCGATGAGGATGAAGACTTGTTATCTGTAAGTATTCCAGGATTTCATATTATATACATGTGCTTTATCATATGCTCTTTCAGATCGACAGCAATCGCATTGAGCAGGACTTTAAGACTGATATGGATCACGAATTCATTTTGCATCCCAAGGTTCTGGTTGGTTGCATGCGCATTGATACCACCTTCCGAGCCGAAATGGTACCCAAACTGCAACTGTTACTCTGCTGTCAGGATATAGAGCTGAACTTCATTAATCAGCCGGATGCGCACAATGAGTTGCCGCCACTTTTGAACAAATACAATCTGAAGCGTACCACCGAGATAAGTCAGACGTTTCTCACCCTGAATGTGGAGGATCTGCAATGCCATGCATCCTTCTATAATCGCAACGATTTCAGTTTGGAGACCAACTTTCGCAGTCGCGTCAAATGCCTGGACTATGGCTTTCTCAACATGATGGATATAGTGGAACCGCTGAAATTTCATGGCTACACGCGTTTCAACAAATGCCAACGCTCGCTCCAAACTAATTTGGTGGTGGACAAGCTGCGCTTGAACTGCGGTCCCTGTGTGATCCATACGCTGCTTAGCTCCAAACAGCATTGGCAGGAATTGCTACAGGAGAGGGAACATCTTCATGCCCTGATGCCCAAATGTGTGGTGGTTAATCGTATGCAGACTCAACTCAGTTTTGGGCAGACAAATACAGGCGAACGCATTCAGTTGGCTCCCAATGAATTGCAGCTCTATTACTTCCGCAGCGACTATCATAGCCAGGAGTTGACGTTCTTTATTAAGAATCCAAAGACACAGCAGATCGAGTCCAGTGATTCCGTGCATATTGCTCTCAAGTTTGATGACGAACAACGGGTGCGACATTTAAGAGTGGGCAAACGTTGCATTACCATCAAAGTGGGAAAACTATCGGCCACTCAGGTGTATATATTGGTCAAGGGGCAAATCGAACTAATTAGCATGGTGCCCTATGAGCTGGTCACCGAGTTTCGGCGTGAGGGCAAACAATATGATGACAACAGTCCGCTAGAGTATCTACTTACTGACAAAGGGCGTGCCTCCATTTATCAAACTGTGGTGCGGAATGCGGATATTAATATGCGGTAAGTTAAGTTAAGTATGCTGAAAGTCATGTGGCATAGACTGCTGTGCAGAAAGCATGAGCTCAATTCCCACTTTAGGAATATTTAATTAAAATACGCCTTTTCAAACTGAGCCCTTCAGATTCGGCGTTAAACTGAGCTAAAATCAAAAATTTACAAGTTAAGGGACTAAAAGCAGCTCGGCTTGGAACTTGAATTAATAGCTGGGTATCAATGTCAGGGCTGTATTTGAAAATTCTAAAATAATTGCAAATAATTTCTGGCCATTAGTAGATTCATTTCTGATTTTATGAGATTTTTCGGAAAAACGTTTTGGCATAAAAGATAAACGGTTTAAAGTACTAGGTGGGGTGAAAGTTTCAAATGAAAAAAAAGTTAAAAATGGTTTCACAAAATTACCAATTATTTCATAATTTATTCACAGGGATGCAAACCGATCGGAAATAAGGAAAGGTTCGGTTTCGTGGTTCACAGAGATTTTAAACCACCGGTTCGGTTACGGTTTTGGTTCGGTTTAGTAGTTCACGGTTTATATATTATCCAGGGCTACAAACCGAACGGTTTCGAACCCGGAATTTCGCCTTTTTTTTAGTATGAACTTTCTAAAATGAAAATTATGACATTTTGCATTTATTTTTCGTTTCAATTGGATTCCCAGCTACAATTGCATTAGCGAAAACATAATTTCTAATGGCCTAGCAAAAGTAAGCATTAAATTATCCTTTTAACAAGAAAAGCGCGTACAAATCTCTCTATCAACGTTTAATAGATAACTTGAAGATACTGCAATGACTAAATTTAGATTAACAAGGAAACTCTACCACTACCTTAGAAAAATTGATAAATTTACAAGTACAATATTGTAGTCTTTACATCAGAGGTGCCCAACGCCTATACTCGCAGGGCTCTTTTGTTGTTGCTTAGCTCGCCGCTATAGTCGCGAGCAAACAATGTCACAGTCCTAGCTCGCTCAAAAACAACAACATATCTTATACTCTTTAGTAATATACTCTGTACCTGCCAAAGTTTGAATACAAACGATAACTTTTAAGTGTGGGGCCACACAACAGCGTAATTATTTGTTCATCTGATCGGTAAACGATATATGATGGATCGATAAATAATGTTTAATACAAACTTTGACAGGTACAGGGTATATTATAGTCGGGCTTGACCGATTTCCTAACTTGATTATTTTCGAATTCGCTAGATAAAGATATAATTTCTACATTGGACGAAGATAAATATGTGTTGCATTTATTTAGCAGTCCTTTCTTTTGCAGGATTGTTTAATAAAATATTAACTTTTTGGATTGGAAAACACAGATTAAAATATCGGAATCAAATTTAAAATGTCAGATCGAATTTGTAAGCTTTTTAATACAATATTGTTCGACTTTACGTATACGAAGTTTGAGTAAATATTGTCGATATTTTAATCAGAAGATACATCTAAGTTCAACTTTCATGCTCTGATCAAATCTATGATTTACCGATTTTACATATTGAAAATTGTTTTTTTTTCACCGATTCTTCAGCAATGGCTGTCGTTTTTGAAAAACTGTAAACTAAATTTCGTAGATATATATACTAACTAGCGTATACCCACGGCTTCGCTCGCACTCCTTGAAAAGTTACCCAATTAGCATCCGACTATAAGCAACGGGGTTACCAATTATAAACAAGTAAGAAAGTCGGTCAAGCCCGACTGTAATATACTCTGTACCTGTTTGTACGTAACTGATAACTTTAAAGTGTGAGGTTTTTTCAAAATCTGGGGGTGGCAACTCTTTCGACTATCGTTCATCTGGTTGAAAAACGATGTATGGGGGCTCGATAAGTAATGATAAGTAGAATTACCCTAGTACATAACTCGTAAAATTATATAATTTGTATATAATTTCCTATTAACATAAACGTATCTATATTAGTCACGCGGGAATCACGCGTGATTTCTGACCGCAGGCCATCTCAATTGCATCGCTCGTCTCATACTTGGTCTTTGCCTCCTTACACAAATATCTATTGGAAAGAAGGGAGGGGGGAAACTGAGAGCGGCGCAGTCCAGTTAGCTAATGCCGTCAAGCCAATTCCAATTGGGAAATTACCAGTAAGCTGTTGCCCTCTCGCTCTCTCTTTCTCGTAAGTTCTACCATTGGCTGCGGTGTTGTTGTCGTTGAATTAAATTTTCTTTTACTTATAGCGCCACTATTGTTCATCTGATCGGAAAACAATGTATGGGGGCTTGATAAGAAATGATGAGTAGAATATATGTCTAAAAGGTTCGAACAACCTAACTCCAAAATTGTGGAAGATATTACGTTTTTTTCAATTTGCGGGGGAGGCAGGGGCGTGGCAAAAATCAAAACTAAACTTGATCTGCCTGCAAGTATAAGAAATATATGTTCCATACACCTCAAACCTCTATCTCTTACCATCTCTGAGATCTCTTCGTTCATACGGACAGACGGACAGACAGACGGACAGACGGACATGGCTATATCGACTCGGCTGTTGATGCTGATCAAGAATATATATACTTTATAGGGTCGGAGATGCTTCCTTCTGGCTGTTACATACATTTGCACAAACCCAATATACTCTGTGTACCTTCGGTACAGAGTATAAAAACGAGAAGGCAAAGCTAACTTCGACTGTGCCGAAGTTTTGATACACTTGAAAAACTTTTCTCCAACTGATTTAACTGGAAAAATATATATAGGATATAGATATCAGATATTTAAAATTTTTAAATCATTGATAATAAAAATTTGACTCCATAAAAAAAACTTTTCTTAGTAAAATACATTTTCCGACCGATCGGTCCTATGGCAGCTATATGCTATAGTCATCCGATTTTGATCATTTTTTCCAAAATTATGTGAAAGCATATAAAACTAATATATACTAAGATTTGGGACGCTACGATAAAAAACAAAAAAGTTTTTCTCACTAGAAGTAGTTTTTTGACCGACAGTTTATATGGCAGCTATATGCTATAGTCATCCGATTTTGATGAATTTTTTCAGAATTGTGTGGAAACATATAAAACAAATATATACTGCGACTGGAGACGCTACGATGGGAATCAAAAAAGTTTTTCTCACAAAGATTTATTTTTCGACCGATCGTTCCTATGGCAGCTATATGCTATAGTGATCCGATTTTGATACATTTTCCAGAATTATGTGGAAGCATATAAAACTAATATATACCAAGATTAGTGACGCTACGATGAAAAACAAAAAAGTTGTTCTAATTAGAACTAGTTCTTAGACCGATCGTTCCTATGGCAGCTATATGATATAGTCATCCGATCCGGTCGGTTCCGACATATTATTTGCGTGCAGTAAAAATAAGACTCTGTGCAAAATTTCAGCTCGATAGCTTAAAAACTGAGAGACTAGTTCGCGTAGAAACAGACTGACAGACAGACAGACAGACGGACAGACAGACAGACAGACGGACAGACGGACGGACGGACAAGCGGAAATGAACTCAGCTCGTCGTCCTGATCAAGAATATATATAGTTTATGGGGTCGGAAATGAATATTTCTATGCGTTACAAAATTCTGGGCAAAATTAATATACACTTTTCAAGTGTATAAAAACCGCTTGCAAAGTCAAAAAACTGATATATGCGATTTCTTTGTTCTTCTTTCGATAAGCACCAAGCAGGTTTTCACGGACCGATATAACACAATAATTACAACGACGTTATCTTACAATTTTGAAAATCACCCTGAAAAGTCGGAAAATAAGTATTTAACATGAACACGAATAATAAATTTAATTTTTTCTATCCATTTTCCGACAATTTTCCGGATTTTTTAATATTTTTAATTGGCAATATTTTGTAATGTTGAGCTTTAAAAATTAATTTGGATCTGATCGAATCTTAACTAGTTTTCCGCCCATTAACCGACATTTGGAGTAGATTTAAAAACGTTTTTGAATTCTATAATTCTATAATTAGTAAAAACCAATTTTTTGGAGCCATTTTCCTCAAATTTTCCAGATTTTCAAAAATTTGAAAGTCCCGTTGGAAATAGTTTTTGTGGTGCTTTGATGCTGATGGGGTGTGAATCAAAAGAGTTTCATAGTTTTCTTTCCATTTTCCGACTATCGGGTTAGATTTTCAAAAATTTAGGAGACATGTATAACTGTAAATATGAGTTTTAGGGACAACGGGAAATTCTACCCAACATTTTCCATGCAGGTGGGTGGATTTTCCAACAAATGGTAATATAATTTTTTTTCCATCAAGGTGGGTGAATTTTCCAAACAAAAGGATTTTTTTAATGGAATTTCTATATAAAGCTTTGAAAATGTTTTTGAATCCGATCGAATGGAAAACGAATAAGTATTTTTTGTAATCATTTTCCTTAAATTTTCCAGATTTTTCAAAATGTCAAAATCGCGTCGTTAATATTTTGTTATGTACAGATTTGAAAATAAGTTTCAAGCAAATCGGATCACGTACTCCATATTTGTAAATGTCAAGCAGTGAAAATGACTTAGTATTAATTCGATCGAAAACTAAACTTTCTGACATTCAACCCATTTTTAAACCCAGAGGGATAGTGAATTAATTTTCGGGAAATCTGGTATGCAGTCATTGTTGAATTTTTATTTCGTTTTTTTTGAAGTTTGTTTTTGATTTTTCATATTTCCCGGCGGTACTCAATTTCAGATTAAGATAAAGCTACTGTAAAAAATTCAGCTTTCTATCTCTAACAATTTGGGCTGTGCGACGGTCACCAATCAGTCAGTCAGTCAGTCAGGTTGAACTCTTTTATTTATAAAGATATTTTCTTGATGGTCTTACCTTTTTTCACTCATTTTTGGGACATAGTCAGACCGTACTTTTGTATATCCTGCCTTTTTAGAGGATTAAATGAGAGAGAGTTGGAGAGCCTCTTTAATTTAACAGATACTTAGATTTTTATTTAAATTTTTCCCCTTATAGCCTGCGTTTAACCGCTGGTCGCGGCAAAGGTCGCACCGGGGACATTCCCCTTAAACCTAATAACAATCTACCTTGGCTGGTCAAGGTGCCCACACAGTCGTCGCAGCAGTTTATTAGCCTGTGGGTGCGTATACTGCGCGAGGACATTGTAGTGGACAATGTGTTGGATGATTTTCAGCCACAGAAAATTCTGATTAGCATTTGGCCCATCTTTGAGATCTGCAATATGCTCAGCTGTGAGCTGGAGGCCACCGAGAGTAGCACCCAGGAGAATTCGCTTATTTCTCCAGAAGGCGGACGAATGGCTTTAAACACGCCCACCACGCATACCACCGAACATCGCATGAACTTTCGTTTTGGGTAAGTTTACACACATTTGTGAAATCTCCAACTAATCATAGATTTAATAACAAACAGGGCCCCTTTGCGCTCCACCTGCCCGGCTGAGTATACGTTTATGCTGAAGACCATGGATTGGTACAAGTTCTTTTATTATGATGCTGCCCAGTGGACAATCGAACACACGCTAAATAATCTGGGTAATTCTTTGAAACCCAAATGGCCGCTTAATGATGCCGAAGAGCTGCGTGTGCGTCGTCATGTAAAATTACTCAACGAGTTTGAGGTACAATATCGGGCACAGGCGACTCGGGATTTCTCCTGCACCTTGGGACTGGACATAACAGCCTGGGGCATTTTTATTAATGCCACTGGATTGGATGTGAGCATCTGTCAGGCCAAAGAGCGAGTACGGTATCAACTCAAAGCCAATAGTTTGGAAATGGTAGCCGAGTTGAGTGGCCTGTTCTCTGTTGATATACCCTTTGGTACAAGTTGGATAGCTTCATCATCCATTTGCCTGGAGGAAATGGTGGGAAACAATTCCGGACGCAGTGTGGTGCTACGTGCCAATTCCTTTGTAGATATTGTGGTGGTGCGCAACGAGGAGATTTTACGCATGCTACTTGAGTATAAACTGGAGGATGGACGACGTGTGTTCAAGTTGCGTTCCAAATATGTGATGACCAATTTTACGGATGTAGTGCTGCATGCCCTGCCGCTGACTATGGATCACAAGGAGACCTCCTCCAGGGAGGAGGTTGAGGCACTGGTTATGGCCAAGAGAAATCGCAATCTTATATCGGTGGAAACCACACAGAATTGGTGAGTTAACCAGATTGGAAAAGAACCATTGATTTTTTGAGCTTACCCTTTACAGTATTGGCAACACCGTGGATATGTTTTATGATCTGAACGCCCGCAAAACAAAGCATACCTGTGATACGGCCTTTGTCTACTTTGTGTGCTTTGCCGTGGGCGGAAATCGGGACATTTCCATACCCATACCATTGGCCTTGCCCTTCACCAGGCGCTGCTTTAGTTTGCAATCTGGTTCGGAATCGATACCACTTATGATCACACTGATTGAGAAAGATAATGTGCATTATTTGAATGTTTTTCGGGATACCGCTCCGGCCATTATCATCAGCAATATGACGAATGTTAAATTCATTGTGGCCCAGACAAGCGCGTCGGGGAATAGCAATGTTACCTGCACCACTTCCGAGTTTGTAGGCAAGCACTTTGAGTGGAATCAATTGGTGGCGCCACAAAGCAGATGCTTCTATACACCACCACAGATGTATGCCAATTTTCCCGATGTGGAGTTTACCATGTGCAATCTTTCACTGGCTGTGTATAATGGTAAAGTATTTTGGTTATTTAGTCATCCTGTTCTATTCTAGCCTATCCTATTTCCAGACAAATCTTTGGACAAGAAAAAGATTGGCTGGTCTAAGCCCATCCGAACCGATAAATCCTGGAAAAAATTTCTGCATGTGCCCAACCATGGTGACGTGAAAGTGGTGGTCTGTGATAAACATCGCGTTATACGCGTCAATATCTACTACATAGCTCAACAGTTGGAATTCTCGGTCAAGGACTTACGTTCACGTCTGAAAATCCCCGAGAAGACCACGCTGCCACAAGAGCTGGAAGAGGTAATCCCGCCTGAAGAGCATCCACTTTTAGATAATATTGAGTTGCCGAGTACAGCGGACACGGAATGTGCGCACTTCCGTGAGGAGTGCGAAACCAAACGACTGATTAAGATTCGAGTGTTTGTCAAGCGATTTGTGTTCAGCCTGCAGACCGACAGCCGGGAAAGGGATTATCTAAAGACAGAGGTGTGCAATGTGTATGCCGATGACACCATGTTGGCCTATGATGATGACGATGACGAGCGCATATTGAGACTTCAGCTACCCAATCTGCAAGTGGACAACCAGTTGTACTCTAGCGGAAAATATGATTTTCCAGTTGTACTCTGTGCCGAACAGTTGTACCGGCGTTACTCTGGCATACCACAGGTATACGATCTGGATGCTGTCTACCACCAGCAGGCGACTCGTCGTGGACCTGTCTCGATGCTGAGCTTTTCCTTTTATCAGGATGAACTGCAGCTGCAGGCCGTACGCTGTCAGTTGCAACCGTTTCGTGTGTACATAGAAGATGCCTATTTAAATCAGTTGCTGGAGACCTTGGTGGAGTGTGAACCCTCCAATTGTGTGCACACTCCTCGCATGGAGGGCGCACGCATTACTCTAGCTGATGGACAGTGCCTGCTGCCCGACGAGGTGGTAGCCCAGGCTTTATATATCGCCGAGCCGTTGCGTCTGAACAGCTTTACGGTGGAGCCTTTGAGTTTACTTCTCTCCGTGCACACTTCTTCAAGACTGTATATAGCTCTGGATCATTCACCGCTGTCCTTTTCACGCTATGAACGCCAACAGATTCTAACAGTTCCTTTACGCTTTGGCCAGTCGCTGGGCTTGCATTATCTAAGCGGAGCCATCTTTGGCGCTGGTTGGGTGGTGGGCTCTCTGGAAATACTGGGCAGTCCTAGCGGTTTGGCACGCTCTTTCAGCACTGGATTGCGTGATTTTATCTCTATGCCTGTGCAGGGTCTATTTCGGGGTCCGTGGGGCTTTCTGGTGGGCGTTACCCAAGGCTCGGCCTCGCTGCTACGCAATGTGACGGCTGGTACAGTGAATTCGGTGACCAAATTGGCTGGTTCAGTGGCACGAAATCTGGACAGACTCACCCTGGATGCCGAGCACATAGAACTGACTGAGGCCAGACGGCGTGCGCGACCCCAAGGCTTTGCCGATGGTCTTACGCAAGGCCTCACCGGTTTGGGTATTAGTTTGCTAGGCGCGGTGGGAGGATTGGCTCATCATACGCTGGAAGCACGCAGCTCGGTGGGTGTTATTGCAGGTCTGACCAAGGGCATAGTGGGAGCTCTAACCAAACCCATAAGTGGAGCTGCCGAAATGCTGGCCCTGACCGGACAGGGAGTGCTTCATACGGTGGGTTTCAATGCCATGCCACTACAAGTGGAGCCCAGTGTGACTAGGAATGTGGCCCTGCATGCCTGCTCCTATTGCATTTGGCGTTATCTACCCGAAGAGCTGAGCCGTGATCAAATCTTATTCTTCTATGAGATAACGCTGCTGGTGCATGGGCAACTACGTCCAGCTTTGCTGTTTCTCACCTCATCGGTATTAGCCATTATGGAATCGGATAGTGATAATCTGACCTTTGCCTCGCCAGTGGTCAAGGTAGATGTGGTCGCTGACCGTGAAGATGCCACCAAACTCTACTTGAGTCTAAAACCAGAAAAAACCAATGATCTGGAGGTGGTAAGTTTGGCATAAACTTGATATATTACGTTAGCTTTATGAAACTTGGAACAGATCCTTTCTCCGCCGGATAGGACCACTATCAGACCTGTTCTCGTTTTCGAATTTATTCAATCGAAAATAAAATTACAAAAGATTTTTTGGTTTCAAAGATTCGAATAAACCCTTTCAGGACCGAATTTAAATCAGGGACTGTAGCATTTATAACTTATATTATTAAAGTCCACATTTAAGAGTTATTGTTAGAGTGTTAATTTATAAAGCTTCAAACAACAGTTATTAAGGAATTTTATTTTTTACTCCACAGTAAACAGATATTCAAAACTTTTATTTTTTTACTCCGAGTATACCAGTTATTAAAGACTTTTATTGTACTACTCAGTAAATAACAGTTGTAAAAGGACTTTTATTATAATACTCCGAGTAGACCTGTTATTAAAGACTTCAATTAAATAACTCTGTAAATAACAGTTGTAGAAAGACCTTTATTGAAAAGTCAATAAATAACAGTTACTAAAGACTTTTGTTTAATTACTCAGGAAAAACAATTATTAAAGACTTTTATTTTATTACTCAGAAAATAAGAGTTATCAAAAGACTTTTATTATTTAACTCAGTAAATAAAACTCAGTCAGTGACTTATATTTTTAAATCACAATATAAAAGTCTTCTTTATGTATCGCGATCAGAGATATCAGAGAGTAAACCGCTGAAGCTATAATCACTTAAAAGACTTTTATTAAAAAATAAAAGTCATTGAATGAGTTTTATTTACTGAAACTCTTTTTCTGAGTAATGAAATACGTCTTTCATAATAATTATGTTCTCATTAATAAAATAAAAGTCTTTAGTATCTGTTATTTATTAACTTTTTAATTACATCAGTTTTTTTTTTGGCAAGTTCGATTAATTTGGTTCAAACAACTGAATTTAATGCACAAAAACATTTTGCTCCAATTTATCGAAATAGATTCTATAATTTTCATTACGAAGAACCAGATATTAAAACCAAAACGAATAACGGTATTGCGGTTTTGGAAACTGGTATTGGTTACGTAACTGTCACTTACGTAAAAGCAATTACCGATCACATAACTGTTATTCGTTTCGTTTCCGTACACTGAAATAAAAAAGGATATTTTAATAATTTTGTATATCTATTTTGACTAGATATTTTAATTCCTTTTATTGTAAAATTAAAATATCCATTTAATATCAAAAATGTTAAATTGTTTTTATTTTCATCCAAAAACGAGAAAAAGGATGTGATATTTAAATATTCTATATATTTATTAACATGAGAAACATGATTTTATGCCAAAAAAAAAAAACCAATACAATAATGAATTTTTTTCTAATTTTCTCTTTTCCATTTTAATTCTAGCAACTCCACTATACCAACGAGCGTATCATGAAATTTCTGAATGCCTCACGCATACAAACCATTACCAACGATTCGCTAATCGACTTGCTTCAGCTGCACGACGAAGATCTGGACCTCGAGCGCACAGAGCGCCAGACTCAGTGCATTTTCTACATCAAACCAAACATTGGTGAACATCTGATGCACTATCTAAAGGTGATCAGCCGCATACAGGGCTGAGATGTATCTAGAAACTAGATACAAAAAATGTCCATTCCAGCGGTAATGTCTCCGTGTCCTTAAGTATTTTTTCACGGTCCTGTGTACTTTATGCCAAAAAAAAAAAAAAAACACAAAAAAAAGACGCAATGCAAGCCAATTTTTGTTACCTTTTTTGCAATAACTTTAAGACGGAAAATAAAATAAAACACCAAAATCCAATTCCCTTTTGAGCCACGGTTGCCAAGGACAGGACATGCCGCATGCATGCCAATGCCGCAAAAATCCAATTTAATGAAATTGATTTTAGTTAAGTCCAACCGCAAGCCAACAATAAAACTTAAAACTATGTGGAAACGAGCAGACCGGTAACTTGACGCAAATACCTACTGATTCCTTGCACCTGCCTGCGATGCCCAAAGAAAATGCAGCAACAAGAGAGCTTAAATTTTACTTGCTTGCTTCTTATTCTTATTATTTACCACTTTAAATAGAACTTGTTTGGTTGCTGCTTATACTTTAGCGCAATCAATTATGGGTTTGGTTACCTCTCAACGCCAGTTACGAGGGCAGTCTGATAAGTCTGTGACTTTTTGACTTTAAATGCAACACTGCTCCTGCCGACTACCATCTGTTTTTATATTTTTATGTCAAACTTAAAGCAAGTTACGTCTTTAAGTTTATGTTTGACAGCCATTGAAAGCAGTCAACCTCGTGAATATCGACCACTCGACCGTTAAGCAGGGTTCGTCAAAAAGAGAGGAGATAAAACGTGCGAAAGTGTTGCCTGGTAGCAAATCGAGGTCGCTGTGCTTCCCATGAAACGTAAATTTAGTGTGTCTCTCTGAAAATTAGTCATGCATAACATCGGCAAGCAATCGGCTTATCTGCATGTGAATTGACGGATGTGTTCAGACCCCAGGGGCAATGGCTGGCTAACTCTGCTTTAAAGGAGTATTGGTCTACGTTCAACCGCAATCCAAATGAGTTTTTGCGTGGATCCAAAACAACATAAGTGACCAAGGATCCAGGCCAGTAGCTAGTTTTCGGCCGTCCGTCCGTCTGTCTGTTTGAACATCTAGATCTCAGAGACTATAATAGATATCAAGATTGTTTCAAATTTTTGCCATGCCCTCTCCCGCCCTAGCAAAAGTAAATGTTGAATAACTCCCATAATTTTACAGATATCATGATGCTCAATATCTATAATCTGTACAATTTTCAAAAAGATCGGGTAATATATAGTTGAGATATACAAATTTAAACTTTATTATATCTTTGGGGTCTCTGTGCGCTCAGTCAGCTACAACATTTTGTGTTAATATTAAAATTAGATGATTTAATAAACGATTTTAAAATAATATTTTCACTATATAACGGGTATATCAAAGTCGTGCAGAGCTGTTGGACAGATTCGATTTGAAGAAAAATCGACCGCACTTGCCGAAGAATGCACGGTGCCAGATAATTGACAAAAATAACTATATCGATATTTTTTCGATATTAAAAATCGATATAATATATATATAATATATATATATATAATATCGATAAGATCGATATTTAAAAAAGTCTTTTTTAAGAATATACTGGTCTATCAAGGTAAATGAGGTATCATTTGATGCATTTTAAAAAATACTCTTTGACTGTGATCAAAATCTACAGATCAGAGCTCCCAAACACTAAAAAACAAGTAAGAAAGTCGGTCAAGCCCGACTGTAAATACTATGTACCTGTTTGTATATAACTGATAACTTTAAAGAGTGGGGTCACACAAACTGTGCAAGTGCTGCGCATCACGATTACGGGCAGTGCTGCCCAGCGTAAGGCTGAGTTCACACTGTTCGACGCATGAGACATGATAATCTAGTAGGCCCTTATGTTCTCTTGTTTTCATTGTGATTTGCTTGTAATTTGGCATTCAAAACAATACAACATGAAGGCATACTAGATTATCATGTCTCATGCGTCGAACAATGTAAACTCAGCCTAATTGTTTGATTTGCTTACAACTCGAATATCGTTCATCTGATCTGGAAACGGTGTATGGTGGATCGATAAGTAATTAAATTAAAATATAAGTCTATTTGAGGTGTTTTTCAAATTTTGGGGGTGGCAACTCTACTATCGTTTATCTGATTGGAAAATGATGTATTGGGGCTCGATAAGGATTGATGAGTAGAATTTGTCTAGAAGGTTCGAACAACCTAACTTTCAAATTGTGGAAGATATGAGGTATTTTTTCAATTTGTGGGGGAGGCAGGGAGGCGTGGCAAAAAAATCAAAACTAAACTTGATCTGCCTGCAAGTATAAGAATTATATGTTCCAATCACACCAAGCCTCTAACTCTTACCATCTCTGAGATCTCTTCGTTCATACGGACAGACAGATAGACGGACATATCTATATCGACTCGGCTGTTGATGCTGATCAAGAATATATATACTTTAAAGCAGTGGTACCCATGTCCTATACTCTGCGCAGACATTTGTTGTTGCATCACTCTCCGCTATATTCGAGAGTATACGAAAACACACACACACTGCTCGCAGCATAGGCCAGACCAATAAAACAACATCAACCAAGTTTTGTTTTCTTCTCCCTCACTCCTTTGGCATCGGCTGCACGAATACAACCACAAGTATGATGGTGTGTGCGAGTCAAATGGGACCTTGTTGGTGTGATCGCATGATTTCGTTTGAAAAAAAACTAGCAGCTGAGCAAAAAAAAGAAGAGATTCTTTAAATGTATTGGTGCTTACTCGCCGGCTTACTTTAATTGGGCACCCCTGCTTTAAAGGGTCGGAGAAGCATCCTTCTGGCTGTTACATACATTTGCACAAACCCACTATACTCTTTGTACCTTCAGTATACAGTATAACAATGATTAAGGACAAAATCAATATTTTTTTTAAAGATTTGGGGTCCCGATTGACGTAAAAATAATAAAATAGGAGTTGTTCCCTAAACGGAACAAGTGAACATGTTTTTTTTCAATTGTTCTTTTTTGTTCCATGACTCTTGTTCCGGGACTCTTGTTCCGAGACTCATGTTTCGTGTGGCAACTCTGAAAGCTATCTTAGCCGCCACCTCGAAGCAATCACTCAGCTGCGGTGAAACCTGTTGTAGGGCAGATTGAAATTAATGAGAACTCTGCCGTTGCCGAAATTGTTGAGAAAAGCTAGTTGACCCAGAACAACTGAGCAACTGAAGAATAGAACAAGTGAACTAAAACATAACGAAGCAACGGTACAAGGGTCACGGAACAATAGACTCGGAACAAGAGTCTCGGAACAAGAGTCCGGAACAAGAGCCTCAGAACAAGAGTAACAATACAACGGAGCGATCGGAGTGAGTTGACTCACTTGAAAAAGGGAACAAGTGAACGTGTTCCTTGAAAGGATGAACCTTTAAATTTAATTTAAATTTCGAAGTTTCAAACTAAATAATATAAAATTATTAAATTAAAATATAAAGGGTTTGAGATCACTTTGCAGTTCCTTTTTTAAGCCATGAATCTGTTAAAATGATCCAATTAAATAATTAAAATTTAAATATTTTATTTTAGTTTATCAAATAATCAAATGGTTTCGTCTTTTAGCCAGAAAAAAGGCTAAAATTGTTGCTTTTTATTTTTAAAGCATCAGGTTGGTCTTAACCAAATGTTTTTGACATGTCTCGGGAGGCCGCACTCGCGCACACACCGCACATTTGTACATATATTCGTGGCTAATATGGCCCTGTCCGTCTATTGTTTAATGTTGGTAAAAGATGTGCATTTTACGACTCGACTGGTACCCACCCTAAAGTTGCGTCTGCTTTGTCTTCCGTTTCCGCTTTTGTCAAAATACATATGTATGTAAGTGAGTATTTGCCTGGCGCTCGAAAGTTGAGAATGAATCCTGTGGGCTGCCGTTTTCCGGTTTTCTTTGTTTTTTCTTGGAAGTGTTCTTAGGCAAATGGTTTTCTCTGCTCTACCCACACACTACTAAGGATGTGTAGATGCCAAATGGGAACAGCATTCGCGCATGATTAAAATTTACTTACTGTTATGACAGAGCATAGAATTGGGAAAGTAAAATATATTGAGGTCGTGATTCTGATAAAAAGAAAATTCCTTATTTACCCAAACTAGCCCTTTTATATGTCAAAATAGCCCGGATTTGATGACTATTTCTTATACCTGTCATAAAACGGACATACTGTTAATGAATTTAAGGACTGAGGGGGTGTTGCTACAGTAGATTTTTGA
Organism: Lordiphosa mommai; assembly: GCA_018904225.1. NCBI lineage: Eukaryota > Metazoa > Arthropoda > Insecta > Diptera > Drosophilidae > Lordiphosa > Lordiphosa mommai. The sequence continues at coordinate 647,326 of JAEIFT010000093.1, forward strand.
AAAATGAATAATAAGAAACAATTATTGTCTCCGGTTCTTTTTCTTTTAGATTTCTTTACATATAAATGTTAAATAATTTAAATCACAGGATACTGATGTTGAAAAAGATGTTTAAACAACTCCTTCAACAATAAATTACCAATTTTCAAATGTTTCAAACTCAAATATCCTAAATATTGTGTGTTAAATTTTTAATAGCATACTTTTTCGGGCTCACTGTTAAATTAAGTCGTCCCATTAAGCTTTACAAATTTTGTGTACCTTGTATTCCTCAAAGCGTAATGAGAACTCTAATGATTTAATAGTCTATTTATTGTTGCCTAAAGTCATAGTTTGCTTTACAAGTATCCTCTTTCATGTGTATGCCTTACCTTGTTCTCTTTCCATCAACATTTTAGCTCATGAATATTAATTTTCTCGTTAAGCTGAATTTACTAGCTGGGCAATTAGATGTGCATATTTGTAATCTGAGACGGCAATGGCTTTCGTCGATTGATTGAGAGTTGATACACGCTCGTACAACCCCAATGAGTTGCACTTAAAGGGCCTTCAATGTGGCCAAATGGACTCTAAATGGAAGCACGTAAACGCTAACTCAAAAGCAATTACGACAAGGCCAACAACAACTGGTGCATTATGGTTACCTTACCTTGTGCAGGGCATTCCGGAGGCTGCACGAATCGCTGACTACATAAAAAAGGTGTGCGTATTTTGCTTTCATTTGTCAAGTAGGTTTATGCATAAAAAACATTCCAAAATGGAAATTCATGAGAGTACCTTCGACTGGCGGTAAGTGGAGCAAAGAAATGGGCGCACATCTATGCAAATATTATCAACAGCAGACCTCGGGCGATTCAAATCCGCGCCCACGCAGGATTTTCAGTCAGAGGTACATAATTGTATATGTAGTAGACGCTCAAGCGCTGAGGCACACAAACACGCACATAAAGCAAATAAAAGCAAATGCAATTTTCTCAAAAACGGTTACTTATAAAAAATTGATACACCAACAAACACACACAGACACAGGAAGTTTCACATATGTTTCAGCACGAGCTGAGTGAAGTGCGCCCATAGGCAGTCGGATTATTCATATTTACATACAATTTTTATACCCTATCTGCAAGTAATATACAATTGCGCACAATGCTTTTACAAAAAAAAAAAAAAAAATATTGTAAAAACTTAATTTTCCATCTTTGGATAAAAACTGATGAAAATAATTTTTTTCCTTTTTGATTTTACCAAGTTAAACTTATAAACAACTTGTCAATCAACTGTGTAAGTCTTTGATCTTAAAGAGCAGTCACTTTTGCTTTTAATCAACAAGTTCAGCTTTTGATTTCCAGGTAATAACAAAACTTTCGCATTTTTGATCAGGGACCGAAAATAACGGTTGAGGTGTAAATTTGAAACTACAAAAATCATTATATATTATATAAATATATTTGTTTTTTATGGTCTTTGGAAATATGTTGTGAACCGTTATTTTTTATTTTTATTTTTAAAAATCATTGGTAAAAATTATTTTTGATTTTTAATTTAAAAATTAATTTTAAATATTCATTTTTGATTTTTATTATAAAAAAATCAATTATAAAACTGATGAGTTTTTTTTTAAATCAATAATAATAATCATGATTGATTTTTAAAAATCAAAAAATAAAAATAACTTAGTGATTTTTATTTTCTTTATCAGGGAAATAAAAATCAATTTGTCGGCAGAATCTATTGAAAATTACTTTTTCTAAAATTTAATCTACCATAAAAAAAATATTTTATATGAATTTATTATTCTTTTTGTATAGTTTAGTACAATCTGGTATTTTTGGCATATTTTAGTGCTTTGGGGAATTTGGATTTCGGTACATTTCGATTTATTTTTAGTATTTTCCAAATAGATTTTTTCAATATGTTTTTTTTTTTTATTTTTTTAAATTTAAATATTTAACGAAGGTTGATTTTTATTTTCTGGATCATCAATCACTAAATGATTTTTATTTTTATTTAATAAAATCAATCTTGATTTTTATTATTGATTTTTTTTAAGCAAAAATTACTTATGAGATTTTTAATTGATTTTTTATAATAAAAATCAAAAATGAATATATAAAAATAATTTTTAAAATTACAATCAAAAATAATTTTTTCCAATGATTATTAAAAATAAAAATCATAAATTATTAATTACAATTCATTTTTATAGTTATAACTTATAACTGTTACGGTCCCTGTTTTTGATCGATTGTGTGCGTTTTTGTCAGGGATCGCAAATAAGAGATATGGGGTTTAAAAAAATCAAAGTGGAAAAATGGTCTTAGATGAATGTAAAAACACTACGGGAGTTGTTTTTGAGTGCGCAAACCGACAAAAAATTAAATTTTTATTTTTAATTTATTTAAATAAATTGGCAAATAACTCTTATTTTTAACCAAAAAAAAATTAATTACAAAATAATCATTAAATTTCAATTTTAATATATAAATTGCGAAATAACTATTATTTTCTATTTTTATAATAAAAATTGCGACATAATTCTTATTTGTCAATTTTAGTTATTTTTCGATTTTTAAAATAAAAATTGATTTTAAATATCTTAAGAACCAAGCGGTGCATCACAAAATTTTAAATATATGTAAGATCTACGTTTCAATACCTATCCATTGATATATCACATGTCCTTTAAGGATTAAAATGGTAAAAATGGAACAAAAATAAAAAATCTCTGGTTAGTAACCACCACCAGCCTAACATGTGCTTGCGCTCTGTTACCTCACGAGAGCCCAGTTGCTGAACGTGTTAAGATGCAGCCTTATGTCTATCTGTATCCCTCCAAGGAGGTCGGGTGCTTTCGAGTCCCAGACAAGGTAACGTAAGTAAAATAAAAAATTTATATTTTTTTCACCTTATAATGATTAGATATCTTTATCCTTGGGCTATCATAGAAATAAGCAGGGACCGAAAATAAAAGTTATGGAAGTGAAAAAAATTACTACGAAATAATTTCGAAATTACTACTAAATTGATTTTAAATATCTTAAGAACCAAGCGGTGCATCACAAAATTTTAAATATATGTAAGATCTACGTTTCAATACCTATTTCGAAATATGGATCCCCTGATAAAATGGAGTACATGAATCTTCATAATTTTGAATGGCGAGTCATTAAATGGGATAAACTTGTATTTGGAATTTTTATCAAAAAAAAATTTTGAAATTGTTATATTATAATTTTAAAATAAAAATTTTGTTTTAACAGTTAAATGGTAATTTTTATATAAAAATTTTTGAATAACAGTCATAACTAATTTTTTATTATAATAATTTAAATTAATTTTTATTTTGTAATTTTTATTATAAAAATTACTTTTTTAATTGTTATGAAACATTTTTTATTATAAATATTTTTATAAACATTACTAATCTAGTAGGTTTAAGTAAATCTTGTTTCCTTCTATCAAAGACATTCTATGATTAACGAACGCCTACTAGATATATTTATAATAAAAATTTTTCATAACAATTAATAAGTAATTTTTATTATAAAAATTACAAAATAAAAATTAATTTAAATTTTTACAATAAAAATTAGTTTTAACTGTTATTGAAAAATGTTTATATAAAAATAACCATTAAACTGTTAAAACAAAATTTTTATTTAAAAATCATAGAATAAAGATTATTTTAAAATTTGTATCCAAAAAGTTATAGCAGTTACGGTCCTAGGAAATTAGGGCTTTTATACTTTGGCAGGTACAGTACTTGAACTACATTCTTTTCCTCTATCTTTCATCGTTCACTTACAAATGGTTGAATTAATTCATGTTAAGTGAATGAACAATCGAAAAGGAAAAATACAAGAGAAACACAGAACAAAAATGGCAAGATAAATTTTATTCTTTTATTCTAAGAAAAAGCCTGTCGGGAGCGATATCAAACAATTTATCCTTGACCAAAGCCTTTTGAATTCAAAACAAAATATCCAGCGCTTGTGTAATAAAGAAGCCATTCCCAATCAATCTAATGTGCCCTATTCCGAACCCCACAATTTTGATTTCTGCCTATGCCTGGTTGGAGTTCCCAGATTAGCTTTTTATTTTTAATCTCGAACATTTTAGAAGCGATCCTGTTTTAGGATTAAATTATGTTCTACTCTTGGGTGTAAATCGACATTGACAATGTTATCTTTTCAGGATTAATAAAAGAGAAATCAAATCATTATTTTTCTGCTTGGCTTAGGAATATCCGAGATTATCCTGTTTTCATTACCGTTTTGCGTTGATTTAAGTCCGCTTGGATTGATTTTTAATGCACAGAAAGCTAAATGACAATGATGTAACGGAGAACAAAAATCGATTCCCACAAGCAATTCCACCATTATTCAGTCGAATGGGCAAAAAATGTTTTGGTTTCTGTCATTACGATTTCTGTTTTCCATCCTATACTTTGGCATTTCGGCGGCTGGCAGTGTCTTTATTGTTCGTTAGCTATTTGCATTGCTGGTGCATGCTTGTTAAGCAAGCATCAGTGAGCACGCATTCCTAGTATGTTGCTCTAACGTGTACAACGAACAACAAAAGCATCCAATGACTATTTGGAGTGCTGCGTTCCCTGCACGCTCTTGGATTGCCCATTGAGTGTCGCTGATTGCCGGTGACAAAACTGATGCAGCTTAATCTGCCAGAGTTCCCTACAAGCCTTTTAGGTCACTAATAGGGTCTCCCCTAGCTTGCTTCATGTGCCATTCGAAATGGCCTTAAGCGCGCCGCTTTGAACGCTTTACTTTAAGTTTTTGTTAGGGGGAAAACTTTCGTCATTTACGATAACGATGACATGGGACAGGTAGTGAACAGATTTGTTGCCAATTGATAGGGCGAGGTTATTGCTGACTAATGATGAAAAGACTTTCGTTAATAAGGTGTTTATACTACCAACTGCTGACTTGTGGTTCCTGTTCAACCGAGAAATAATTAGATGATTAAGCTAATCTGCGACTTGTGCAGGAACTCAAAGTAGAATTTGATAAACAGTTATCTTAAGTTTGGCAAAAATATTAAGTTGTAAATTGACTGTTTATCTAATTTAGATCAGTGTTTGTCAACAATTCACTATACTCCGGTGCATGACTATGGCCGCACGCAATTTTTTTAGTGTACAAGTACTTAGAGAGGGAAGAGCACCAATTGATCAATGCAGACAAAAAGAGAATCCAAAATAAGATGAGTAAGAAACAAAACAACAACACTAGCAATGCAAAATGTACCGTTAAGATTTAATTTTCGTTTTATTCTTGGTGCAAAAATATGGCTTAATTTCTCATTCTGTGTTTGGTTAGCGGTGCTTTCGGATGTGCCAATATTTTTGGTCCGCAATTTTTGGAAGAATCAAGTTGATTATGGTGGATCCAAGTCAGAACACATCGTGTCGCAAAAATTAAAGGTCATCGCAAGGCTGCTGGATCGCCATAATGCCAGTTGGGTTGAGTTTGCCCTGAAAATTATGTCCACAAATTGGAAAAAGGTATTATTTCATATGAAAGCAATGTAAATATTAATTAAAATTTTTGTAGGTAATTTTTTCGGATGAGAAACGGTCATGACGGGTTTACCCACTACTGGAGGGATTTGAGGAGAGATAAATTTTGGAGGAGGTTCTTTGATGGATTGGGGTGCTTTCAGCTATTTTGGATGCTTGGAGCTGGCGTTTCCAACCACTCACATGAACTCTAGTGAGTAAAAGGAGATCCTGAAAATGAATATTTTGCCTTAGCAGGCGCAGACACAAAAGATGAATTTTTCAGCAAGATAACGCATCAATGCACATGAGCCGTGAAACGCGCACATGGTTTCAAGCCAACAATGTGAATGTTTTGGAGTGGTCGGCGTGTTCTCCTGACATAATTCCGTTGGAGAACTTGTGGGCATTATTAGTTCGAAAAATATATGCCCAAAACAAAACGAATCAAGATGTCCAAAAGCTAAAAATGACACTAATTGAGGCATTAGAAGAACTTTCCCCAAATTTGGTAAGAACTCTGGTTGACAGTATGCCAAATCGAATTTTTGAGCAAATTAAACTACTAAAATAAATAAAACGAGAAGGCAAAGCTAACTTCGACTGTGCCGAAGTTTTAATACACTTGAAAAACTTTACTCCAACTGATTTAACCGGTAAAATATATATAGAAATAGATATCTGATATTTAAAATTTTTAAATCACTGATAATAAGAATTTGATACCATAAAAAAAATTTTTCTTAGTAAAACACATTTTCCGACTGATCGGAACTATAGCAGCTATATGCTATAGTCATCCGATTTTGATAAATTTTTTCAGACTTGTGTGGAAACATATAAAACAAATATATACTACGATTGGAGACGCTACGATAAGAAACAAAAAAGTTTTTCTCACTAGAAGTAGTTTTTTGACCGACCGTTTATATGGCAGCTATATGCTATAGTCATCCGATTTTGATAAATTTTTCAGAATTTGGAAACATAAAAACAAAATATTGTTCAATATAAATAAAAGTTTTCACCTGACCGTCGTAGTATAGTATATCCGTGATAATTTTCATTTTGAAAAAAACTATACGATATGACGCTACGTGGAAAACAAAATTCATTACCTCTTACGCAATCAACTAAAAGGAAAAAGACACAAAACGACCCAAAATTTATGTACTAAAATACAACGAAAGTTTTAATAACTGAAAACTTACCCAACTGTTTAACTGGAAAAATATATAGGATATACGATTTCAAATTTTTAAATTATTTATAATAAAATTTATACCAAAAAAAACTTTTCTTAGTAAAACACATTTTCCGACCGATCGTTCCTATGGCAGCTATATGCTATAGTCATCCGATTTTGATAATTTTTTTCGAAATTATGTGAAAGCATATAAAACTAATATATACCAAGATTGGGGACACTACGATAAAAAACAAAAAAGTTTTTCTCACTAGAAGTAGTTTTTTGACCGTCCGTTTATATGGCAGCTATATGCTATAGACATCCGATTTTGATAAATTTTTTCAGAATTATGTGGAAACATATAAAACAAATATATACTACGATTGGAGTTTTTCTCACAAAGACTTATTTTTCGACCGATCGTTCCTATGGCAGCTATATGCTATAGTGATCCGATTTTGATACATTTGTCCAGAATTATGTGAAAGCATATAAAACTAACATGTACCAAGATTAGTGACGCTACGATAAAAAACAAAAAAGTTTTTCTAACTAGAACTTGTTCTTAGACCGATCGTTCCTATGGCAGCTATATGATATAGTTATCCGATCCGGCCGGTTCCGACATATTAGTTGCGTGCAGTAAAAAGAAGACTCTGTGCAAAATTTCAGCTCGATAGCTTTAAAACTGAGAGACTAGTTCGCGTAGAAACAGACAGACAGACGGACAGACGGACAGACGGACAGACAGACGGACAGACGGACGGACGGACAAGCGGAAATGAACTCAGCTCGTCGTCCTGATCAAGAATATATATAGTTTATGGGGTCGGAAATGAATATTTCTATGCGTTACAAACTTCTGGGCAAAATTAATATACACTTTTCAAGTGTATAAAAATTGTTTCCTAATCGTTTGTACACCGTTTGTTTGTTGTTGTTGAAGTGCGTCCATACACAAAAAAAAGGTGACATATCAATTTAATCTATATTTTAATTATGATTAATATGATATTTTATCAAATACAAATTTTTATATTAATCGTCCTAATATCAAATTGATAGGATAATAAATAAAACGAGAAGGCAAAGCTAACTTCGACTGTTCCGAAGTTTTAATACACTGGAAAAACTTTACTCCAACTGCTTTAACCGGTAAAATATATATAGGATATAGATATCAGATATTTTTTTTTGAAATCATTGATAATAAAAATTTGATACCATAAAAAAAACTTTTTTTAGTAAAACACATTTTCCGACCGATCGGTCTTATGGTAGCTATATGCTATAATCATCCGATTTTATAAATTTTTTCAAAATTACGTGAAAGCATTTAAAACTAATATGAACCAAGAAAACAATAATTTTTCTCATTAGAAGTAGTTTTTTGACCGACCGTTTCTATGGGAGCTTCTCTGTGTATTTGGATAAAGATTGATTTCAGAAAATGGCCTTCAAACATGTCCTTTAATAACATACCATTTTTTCTGAACTATTTTACCGACAAGATAATTTACCGAAACGATATTTGAGTTCGTCACATTATGTATTATAACTTTAAGAAGGGTTGATAAACAGCAACAAAAGTTAGGTTTTAAAAAGGCAGAACAAGCATCACACATTTACAATGAAGGTACCTACCTTTCACTTACCGTCGATGTTCCGCTTGATGACGAAAGTGCACCATTGGATGCATCCTCTGCTACATATACAAAGTCCATCATAAATATAATTTAAAGAAAATAATTTCGTTGCTTTTAAGAATCTCCATACAATTTTGTGCATACGTAAGGGTATTAAGGGCTCGTCTTCTCCACGTTTTTTTTCTTCAAAATTGCTTTACCACAAAACTAAATTTGGGGAGGGTGTAATAAGGGGTTTGAGTTGGTTACTTGTATGCCAACGACGCCATCTAGGCGCCACGTGTCAAACGTGAGGGCTCCATTTGATAGGTTAAAATTTCATCAATCTGTTGCCAGTCGAATGTGACGGCACAATTTTTGTATAATGAAAGGTTTAAATACAATTTTGAAGTAATACGCTTTATTTGCCAAAAAGTTATTTTTGTTCACATTTATATATATGTATATTTACACATTCATAGACATTAATGAATTTAAATTTAAATATTTTGTACAAGCGGGCGGGTTAAATGATGAGAAGGATCTAAGAAGTATCTATGGCAACTAAGTAATTACAAATATATACAATTAAGGGTAGAAAGTCTTCATTTGCTTACAATCGTTAGGTGACTGCCTTAATATTAAATATGGCATATAAGATTATTATTTTTGCGTCTAACTACAATAAATACACACAATCATATCTATATGGAGCATTGAAAATTCACTCGGACTTACACTAGACACTGAGGGATGAAATAGCCATAGGCATGGTGTAATCTTAGGTAATGATATGGAAAAGGTATGTTTCACCATTTTGACTTTGCTTTTTAATCCTTATGCTAAAAATGACTGCGTCTTTAATCTGAAATGCAGACGTTATGATAAAGAGTCATTGCTTAATTTAAGAAATAGGTCAGTAGAGGGCACCCTTTTGAAAGTGTGCAAAATGCGACAAATGAGAATGTGTGAGTAATCTTGTTCGGGCACTTCTCTTTTCATTATGATTAAAAAATTTTAGTTTTTACCGATTAATTTTCAATTTTATTTAGTAACTCAAGAAACAACAATTATTTTGAGTATAATCGTTCACAAAAGAGCTAATTGATGATTTTTAAAAAAAATTCATAAAAAGAAATTATTTTTTGACAGTTGTAAAATAATCTAAATTTTTTCTGAAAAACTCAAAATCAAATTAAAATATTGTTGCATTTCCTTATGAACTGAAGGTAAATTTAATAGAAAACTTGAAAGCAAAGTAATACAATTGCAAAAGCTCGTTCCAATTGATTATACCGATGAAATATATAAAGGATAAACATAGAAGCCAAATATGTATAAATTTAGCATCACCAAGAATCTGAGGGTTTACTTCTAAATTTATGCATGCTATAGACACATTTTTCGGCTTATTTATTGGAAAAAGTTTTCAATTTCGATCAAATTTTGCAAATCTGTTTAAAAGCATGTAATTTTGGTTATTGTTAAGTTTAAGAACGCTATCATATTTCCATTTTCTATTCAATCGGTTTTACTGCACCTTAAGAATATTATTTCCCGATTTCAACCAAATTTTGTAAAACTATATGAAAGCTTATAATATTCAAGATTATTAAGTTTAAGAACGCGAGCATTGAAAACAAAAAACGTGCTTTTACTAAGACCTATTTTCCTACCGATCGATCCTATTGAAGTTATAAGATATAGTTATTCGATCCGAGCGGTTGTGACATATTAGCAGAGTGCCGTAAAAAGAAGACTCTGTACAAAGTTTCAGCTCGATAGCTTTAAAATTAAGACATACAGACGGACGGACGGACAATGCTTAATAGCAGAGTGTCAAACCGGAACCCGAACCGGAGCCGTATGCGATTAAAACTCAAAACCAGCACCGTAACCGGAACCGTTCTTATTTATTTTTTGAGAACCGGTATTTCGGAACCTTTATTTTTGGAACCGAAATGACCGAAAAAACCGACACATTGTACCGGTATAGTTTCGGTTCTGAGTTTTTATACAATTGTAAAGTGTATATTAATTTTGACCAGAAGTTTGTAACGCAAAGAAATATTAATTTCCGACCCCATAAAAGATATATATTCTTGATCAGGACGACGAGCTGAGTTCATTTCCGCCTGTCCGTCTGTCTGTCCGTCTGTCTGTCCGTCTGTATGTCCGTCTGTCCGTCTGTCTGTCCGTCTGTCTGTCCGTCTGTCTGTCCGTCTGTCTGTCCGTCTGTCTGCCCGTCTGTCTGTCCATCTGTCTGTCCGTCTGTCTGTCCGTCTGTCCGTCTGTCTGTCTGTCTGTCTGGCTTTCTGTCTGTCCGTCTGTCTGTCTGTCCGTCTGTATATACCCTTGCAGAGGGTATATTAAAATTGTCACGATGTTTGTAACGCAGTGAAGGAATCATCTCCGACCACATAAAGTATATATATTCTTGATCAGCATGACGAGCTGAGTTCATTTCCGTTTGTCCGTCTGTTTCTATGCTATTTCCTCCCTCAGTTTTGAAGCTATCTTGACCAAACTTTGCAAAAAGTCTTTAAATACAAATACGCTGCACATTTGTCGGAATCGGCCGGATCGGATGACTATATTATATAGCTGCCATAGGAACGATCGGTCCAAAAACAAGTTCTAATTAGAAAAACTTTTTTGTTTTCCATCGTAGCGTCACCAATCTAGTGGGAAAAACATTTTTGTCTTCCATCGTAGCGTCACCAATCGTGGTATATATTAATTTTGTATAATTCCACACAATTCTGGAAAATTTTATCAAGATCGGATTACTATAGCATATAGCTCCCATATAAACGGTCGGTCCAAAAACTAGTTCTAGTGGAAACAACTTTTTTGTTTTCCATCGTAGCGTCACCAATCGTTGTATATATTAGTTTTATATGCTTCCACACAATTCATGAAAAAATTATCAAAATCGGGTGAATATAGCATAAAGCTGCCATAGGAACGATCGGTCTAAAAACTAATTCTAGTGAGAAAAACTAATTTGTTATCAATGGTAGCGCCTTTCAAAAACTGCAAGCGTATTTAAAACATCGGCGTAGCTTAACCTAACAGCAGGGTTAAATTGTGTTAAATTTAAAGTATTTTTAAACTTTTACTGGTACATACCGGTACTTACCGGTTTACCGAAATAAAAACCAAGGTACCGATACGGAACCGAATACCGAAATAAACTAGAAGCTAAAAAGAACCTTTTACCGAAACATTAGTTTTGGTACGTACCAGAACCGGATCCGAAATTCGATTCGGTTTGATTCCCCGCTTTATAGACATACTTTTGCACAACTTCATAATACTCCTTTTTACCATTTTTATGGGTACAGGGTATAAAAATATGTTGAGTCAGCTCGGGAAAAAAAGGGAATCACTTTCAGAACTGAAACTCCCATTATTTTTTTACTTTTTAAAAAGAGTTGGGAAATTTTTGCGACCTCTGAAATAAATGTTAAAAAAATGTATCGCCAATTTTTTTTTCTTTTAAAATTGTCTTGGTGGTTTTTCCACATTCACTTTACTCACATGAACTCCCACGTATTTGCAACATTTTGTATATAATTGTTATTTTAAGTGAAAAACTACCAAAATGTATGTTGAATAATTATGGTTTCTCTGGAACATTCCGACTGAACAAGTCGGAAAAAGATATTACCAAACACAACGGGTTTTCTCTATTTCAGGTCCAAGAAATCCAACTGCATCATTATCTTTTTGAGTTATCACGATGCTTCCATCGATAATTGCTATATTTAGTTATTTACCAAGTTTGCTATGTTTAAGAGAATAATACATTTTTGACGGATTCTTAACTTTGTTTCAGGATAAAAGTTTTTGGAACACGCCTAACTTCGAAATTGGAGTTTTGGTGGCCCTTTAGAAATAAAATTTTAAATTTCTGCCTCCTTTTTCTGCAGTATTCAAATTCTAACCGACCGATTGTTCCTATGGCAGCTATAAGTTATAGACATCCGATCCGTGCGGTTCCGACATTTTAGTTGCGTGCAGTAAAAAAAAACCCAATTTCGGGGATTGGCGTATTTCATCAACATTTCGCCTGAAATATTCTAAGAAACTTTGCCGAAGAAAGTCTACCAAAAAAAAAGAGGAACGCCGTACAAAGACCGTCAAAAATGGTATTCCCTTAAAAATGTACAACGTGGAAAAAATCTATAGAAACAAAATGCTCCAATTCGATGCCTAAGACCCGAACACACAATTGACACAATTGATTTTGGTCATGTCTTTTTTTTTAAAACCATCACAATGTAATCGTTACCTTTTGAGTTTATCAATAAAATAATTATTTATCGAGATTTTGATGAGCAATTGAAAATTAATCAAGTAATAATTTTTAACAAGTGAATTTTAAAATATAAATTATAGTCAGTACGGTCCTTGAAAGAAATCTATCAATTAAACGGCACAACATTTTTGCATACTTTCAGGGGCACCGTTCAGGATAAAGTGTGCTTGCTCATATTAATTCTCTCTCACACTTTGCTTACATTAACTCTCTCAATTAATAGTTATAAATTCGAGACATCATTACCATAGATTTAGAGCCAGGTTCGATCATTGGCTGATGCATCATTAGCACTGTCTAAGCCCGTTGCCTGGCTCCCATTGTTGGTGCGCCGATAGTTATTGTTGTAGGGCAAAGAGCAGACAATTTGTGTTTGCATTTCCACACTTTCCTGGAGAACGGCCAGGCTAGTGGGTTGCTGTCAGGAGTACAGTTGGGTGGTGGTGGTGCTAGTTTCTCCTCCTGTGGTGGATGCATTACTCTGATTTTGGCCAGTCCAAAGTTGTTGCATCTCCTGTTGATAGGCAGATCTTCTGTTATTGCTGCTGCTTACCAAATGCTCTGAAGGTGCTGAGTGACGATGCATGGACTCCTGACCTGTACGTAGCGTGGCACTGCGCAGCACACCTGGAACGGAAAGCTGATGCTGAAAAGCTGAGGCCAGAGGGCAATGTGTCCTCACTTACCGCAATGCGAAATTCGATGCGATTTAGGTGAACTGGGACAGGCATAGAGTATTGATTTCTGAGTGTCTATCAAAAGGGAAACTCATTAGTGCATTTAAATTTAGTTGCTTTTCTAGTAGTCACCATTGCGTTTGATGCGATTGTGATCTGGTGAGCCGGAGCAGGAGTAACGGGATGTAAGATTCTCACGGCGATTAAGCGATTCGGCACCTAACCGCACAAAGGGACACCAGCGAAAAACCATTTTGAATCCGTAGCGAAAACTGTAAAGAGAAAGGGCAATGCACTTTTAACCATGAAAAACATTTTAAAGCCCAAATCAATATCGTAAGACTGGACTACGTTTTTAAAAGCCGATTTTTTCAAGCTAAGTAACAAAACACGATTGCTATTTGTCTGTCGATCAAAAAAATAGGCGCTTAAAACAAAACCATATTTATCAATTTTTTGTCTTATACGTTCCAGATCAAGGGTTTCTAATATTTAGCTAGTTAGTTATTATGATCTAAAATTGAAAATGTGTCTTGTTTAGGAACATAAGTTTATGTGGGACTTTAAAATGGGGGAAAATAATTCTGAATACTACAATTAAGCTAAGTTCTTTTGATGAATAAATGGCAGAGAATAAATCCGAAACCTTCTAATCCTAACTTTCTAGTAGTAAATCTTAAAAAGTTTAATAACCATAACCAGTACCGTATCCTTTATTCCATAACCGTAACCAAAAAACACTGATCGGCTATAACCATAACCGTAATCGAAACCGATATTCGTTCTGGATTTAATCTTTAAATAGAACGATCTCAAAATGTTGTTTTCCAGTTTTATATTTAGCAAAAATTCAGTTAAAAGATCACTCGACCATTTTCGTATGAAAATTGATTGATATATGAATTTTCATCGATTTTTTGAAATATCCTTGTTTCTCATTGGTAAAATTTGTAATCCAATGTTGGAATTAAAAATCTCGGTCAGCGAATCTAACCATCGTATTTAACCATACAGGTATTTAACTTTCGCAAACTACTTATTTAAATTTCTGCATTGTTTAAAATTATGTTGAGATTGCGAATCGTCTCTAACAACCTTGTTCATCGTCTTCGAAATGTCTGAGCCGTATCGATCTTGTTGGGTTCCGAATTTAATATAATTTTATTGGTTTATGGAAGTCTTACCTCATTTTAAAGATTATGAAATAAACCCATAAGAAATATGAAGTTAAACTCTCTTAAGCATTTAGCTCAGCCAATTTTCTTTTTATCATTTTCTCTTAGCTCTTCTAATTTATTCACTTGAAACTTTCCACTTTGCACACCTGCTAACCCAATAATCTATGTCATATGAATGAATTGAGAGAGTCGGGACGACAAGGACCGTGCCCCGAAATACGTCAGAAGTTGCTTGATTTATGCTTTGGTATTACCGTTGCCTTCATTTTGCCCTCTTTGTAGATCGACCGACAAACTGTCGACAGCGCTTGCAATAATAATAAGAAAGGAAAGAGCGAAAAGCAAAAGCACTTTCAGTGTTGGTGTTTCTGTTGTGTTTGTTGTCGTCATCATTTGCATAAGGGGCGCCGCCAATTGAGCTGTGAGCTCTTAGAGTAAGGGTAGCTCAAACGTGTGAACGTTGAAGTTGTGTGTACGAAGCACGTACTCATCCACATCCCCATTCACGCCCAGAGTCAAACATGATGTACATCGCAGTCATTGGCACGCTGACTGAGCGAAATTAATTGCAATCAGTTACGTTTTTTCGCTTAACGGATGTGGCAGACGGACGCCGCAAACATCAACAGTCGATTTGCGCACACGCACATACGAGGGTTGCATTTGAAATTTTATTATAATTTATAATTAAACAAAACTTTATTGTATGCAGTTTTGTAGTTTTGCATGCATTTATACAAATTTTTTTAGCTCTATTTATCATTCAGAAGGTGATAGCACCAATATTAAGAACGCAACAGCTTTTTCTTGCGGATTACCCATTCAAGGTCACGAGTGCACTAAAACAATGTTAAGTATGTCGACGGTTGAGTGCTTGCATTACAATACCGACTTAGAATTCCCAAATGGTATGCTAGATTCACTCTGGAAAAAAGACGGCAAGAGTTCCAGTACGATCGGAATTGTACCATTTTGTTCTTAAAATTTATAGAAAACATGTTCCTTATTTCAGTGCTAAAATTTTGGGATTGAGTACGAAATAGACTTACAATGCCGACCCAAAAATGTATGCAATGGAAAATGCGATTATTTTTTGTAATACGAATCTCTTCACAAAATTATAAACTGGTTCTATCATTATGTTTACTTATGGTCTTTGGTTAATTCATGGCCTTTGGATGTATTTAGTCTTATTTGATTTAATACAGATACTTTGTTTCAAGCAGGGCTGCAAACCTCCGAAATTTTGGAAGAGGTTCGGTTCGGAGGTTCCAACCCTTGAGGAATCTTTGGGTTCGGTTCACGGACTGCTTCCTGGATCCTTTGAACCCCAGGTTTTGGTTCGAACCTCGGTTCACTTAAAAAAAATAATATGATGCTTTTATTTACGATTAATTTATACGATTCAATTAGTTTGATCATCTATTACTATATAATATAATAAAGATGACCTTGCCTTGTTTAAGTTAATTTAAGTCCCGAACTTCGGATTAAAATTTCAAGTACGAGTCGAACCTGATTGTACTTTGTTTTCATAAAACCTGGAATCCACCATCAACTCACTTTTGTTGGGATTGATTTTAGTCCGGATATCTTTATTCGTCTGTGTAGCCGTTATATCATTCTTGAACTATTCATTTCTACTAAATCTTAGATTAGAAAAAAAGATTTTAGTGTTGAAAATGCACTTACAACTAAGTTAGAAGAATATTTTTTAAAGACCTTTTCAATTAATTGAATTATTTTTTCAGTTTTCATTGCTTTCTATTGCTCTTACTAACTTCCCTTCCTTACAGTTATACAGTGCATAAACATATCGAGAATTTCTTCCGGTGAAAAATTTCTTAATATTGTGAACCGAACCTTTTTTTTTTGAATAAGTGGTTCGGTTCGGGTTCAGGTTCGAGGGATCGAAATTGTAGAAGGTTCGGTTCATGGTCCGGTTCTGCCAATTTAAGAAACCCGAACCGAACCGGTTCTTAGGGGTTCGGTTTCAGACAGGTTTGCAGCCTTGGTTTCAAGTACAAATGGAGAATAGTTGAATTTTATGTATTTACATTTTGTGTTTCAAGAATATTTGTACTTATTTTAAGTAAGCAAATTTTTTTTATTAGAGTAAATCGGGATTGACTTAAGACTATTAAAATAGTTTGAAGTAAAACTTAACAATAATTAGCTCTGAAACGTTCTGAAATCATGTATTCGAAAAAAGCATACTTAAAATGATTTAGTACTTGAATCAAGAATTTTTGCATCTTTCTGTACTATTATACCATTTTTTCTCTGTGTACATGTCCGGCTTTTAAACAGAAACTGACAAAATACAACATTTTTATGACAAATTACAAATTTGATTTGCAAAAATCTGATCATATTTATCCTTTTTTTCATCCATTTCAAATTTAATATTGTTAGAATTATTTTAGTTTTGCATGGAGCTTAAAGAAAAACGACTAAAGGAATTTTAATATGCATTTCAAATGAATCTTTATGAACGTGGTCACGCTTAAATTAGCCAGGTCGAGAAATATAAAAGGCAACCCTCGTACTATATTGAAGGGGTTTTACATGTTTGTATTGTATATACATTGAAACTATGCATAATGAATATATGGGCGTTAATGGTCGATGGCAACTGCTGCTGTTTCTACCAGTCCTTCAGTTCCGGCCAAACCAACAACTCAACAACTTATCCGTCAGCGGGTGGCATTGCGACTTTCAAAGGAACTACTAACTGAAACTGCACTTAACCCACTCGACGCTGCGGTTGCTAATTCAAGCACAAATTACATAATTTCTTGTGTGGCAATGGAAAAAGGGATGCGGTTGCGGGCGTGGTTGCTTACGGAATGAATGAATTTAAAGCTCTTCACTTAAGTACTTACCGCGAATTCATCCAACAGTATATAATGGGATTGTACATGGAATTACTCATTGCCAGCCAATAGATGGCCAGGTAAAGCTCCTGGATAAAGGGCTCCTCAGTGACGTCCGGATAGCAGGAGGTTACAATGAAGTAGCTATGGAAGGGCAGCCAACAGATGCCGAATATTAACACAACGACAATCATCATTTTGACCACCTGGGCAGAAAATTGGAAAAGATTAGAGTGTCTGATTATTGGGCAAATTGTCGAAAAAAGTTAGGAGGCATAACCAAAACAGGAAAATTAAAGTTTAAAATTTAAAATTCAAAAATGTTAAATTTATTCCTGGAACTTAATGCTTTTCTAATCAAATTCACTTTAAGCAAACAATTGTAAATGCAAACTTAATGGCATCCTAGAACGATCTACACAATTTAAGTTTGTATTGATAATACTCAGAAAGAACGAGAGCGTAAGTTTAAGTCGGTCCTGCACGATTTCACTATACCCGTTATTCAGGGAAAGGAATATTTAAAAACATTTTATTTAATCACAAAATGTTAGGATTAACATAAAATGTTATCTATAACATTAAGATGGTTGACAGCGCATAGTGACCCCAAATATATGACAAAAGTAACAATTTTATATCTCCGCTATATATTATCCGATCTTTCTACAAAAATTCTCAAGTTGGAGATATTGGGCCTACACAGAGCAAAAAAGGCTCAAGATCAATTTAATCTCTGCTGGTTAAAATGATCTTAAAAAATTATCAATTTTCCCTACAAAATATAAAGAGTCACTTAGACTCTTACACATGAGTGTGTGCGTTGGCTGACTGCGTTGAGACGTCATTCCATCATCAGAGTTTGATCCCCTGACAAGGCAAATGATATTATTTTTTATATTTTTAATAGAAAAGATCGAATTGATATTTTTAACATATCAAGTTAATCTTCGTCATATCGCTGTGAAATTGATATGAAAAAAATGTGGAAATGACTGCCGTTTCATATCAATTTTTTTCTCTGTGTACACTCATATACACTATTCGACCACAATAGTACGGTAAGAGTGAAAATTCTTGATCCAAGAGTGATTTTCTATACCCAAAAATGAACTTTTGACTACAAATTTTTATCTAAGTATGCAAATTTCTTATTCCAAGTAGAAAATTCTTGAATCAAGAGCTTGACAGACTAAAAACCAAAATTTTCTCATTCTTGAATCAAGAGCGGAGTATTCTCAAATCCAAGAATCTCCTATTCTTGAATCAATAGCTGACCATTCTCACCATTCTTGAATCAAGAGCTCTTACTCTTAAATCAAGACTGCCCAAATCCCATAGCACACAACAGATTTCCGACTGTTTTTCAACTTTTCAAGCGGATTTTCATAATTTGAAAACCCTTTGCTCATAGTTTCCTTATTCGGTTAGGCTAGGTTGCAATGGTAGGGCAGTGAAGTTTATTCACTTTGGCCAGAGGCCCGTTGTATTACCATATAACCTCTAATTTTTATACACTTGAAAAGTGTATATTAATTTTGCCCAGAAGTTTGTAACGCACAGAAATATTAATTTCCGACCCCATAATCTGTATATATTCTTGATCAGGACGTGATCCGTCCGTCTGTCCGTCTGTCTGTCTGTTTCTACGCGAACTAGTCCCTCAGTTTTAAAGCTATCGGAGCTGAAATTTTGCACAGATTTTTACTGCACGCAACTAATATGTCGGAATCGGCCGGATCGAATGACTATATTATATAGCTGCCAAAGGAACGATCGATCTAAGAACTAGTTCTAGTTAGAAAAACTTTTTTGTTTTCCATCGTAGCGACACTAATCTTATAGCCTATTTCCACTGGCACATATATGTACATTCGAAATTTTTGCATTTTCGATTTTTAACCATTAAATTCGAGTTTTTTTCAACAAGTGCGACGTCAATGCAAACATAGTTGCTAAACTTACCCAAAGATTGGTCAACTTTCACTTATCGGCTTAGAATGCTTATTTGCTTTGGATTTTTAATATTTTCAAATGTACATATATGTGCCAGTGGAAATAGGCTATTAGTATTTGTTAGTTTTATATGCTTTCACATAATACAGGAAAAATTGATCAGAATCGGATGACTATACTATATAGCACCCATAGAAACGGTAGGTCAAAAAACTACTTCTAGTGAGAAAATTTTTTTGTTTTCTATCGTTGCGTTCCCAATCTTGATATATATCAGTTTTATATGATTTCACATAATTTTGAAAAAATTTATCAAAATCGGATGACTATGGCATATAGTTGCCATAGGACCGATCGGTCGGAAAATGTGTTTTACTAAGAAAAGTTTTTTAATGGTATCAAATAATGATTTAAAAAGTTTACATCTCTGATATCTGTATCCTATATGTATTTTACCGGTTAAATCAGTTTGAGTAAAGTTTTTCAAGTCGGCACAGTCAAATTTTAGACAGTAAAGGGAGGATCGTCCCTATTTAACCGCTTAGATAGTAGCACAAACTTGATTAATACAGTGATCTTCATTTCAGATACACCTAGGATTGCATAACGTCTCCTACTGAGAGCTGGGCAGTGACAGAGGAGATGCTGATCGCGCCAGTTCCTCTAACCCTGAGAGCAATGTTACATGCGATTTCTCAGGGCTATTATACCCTTGCAGAGAGTATATTAAAAATGGCACGATGTTTGTAACGCATAGAAGAAAGCATCTCCTAACCCATAAAGTGTATATATTCTTAATCAGCATGACTAGCTGAGTCGACATAGCCATGTCCTTTCATCCGTATGTTTCTATGCTATTTCCTCCCTCAATTTTAAAGCTATCTTGACCAAACATTCCAAAAAGTCTTTTAATACACATTCGCTGTACATTTGTCGGAATCGGCTGGACCGGATAACTATATCATATAGCTGCCATAGGAACGATCGGTAAAAAAAAAAGTTTTAGTGGGAAAAACTTTTTTGTTTTCCATCGTAGCATTAATAATCTTGACATATATAAGTTTTATACGCTTCCACATGATTCTGAAAAAATTGATCAAAATCGGATGACTATAGCATAAAGCTGCAATAGGAACGGTAGGTCAAAAAACTAGTTCTAGAGAGAAAAACTTTTTTGTATTCCATCGAAGTATTCTCAATCTTGGTAAATATTAGTTTTTTTTGCATCCACATAATTCTGGAAAAATTGATCAAAATCGGTTGACTCTAGCATATAGCTGTCATAGGAACTATCAGTCTAAAAACTACTTCTAGAAAGAAAAACATTTTTGTTATCAATGGTAACGTCCTCAAAAAAACAGCAAGGGCATTTAAACATCGTCGGAGTCTCTTTTTTTCCAATGAAAATTATATTTAAAAAAATTAAATTATTTACATAAATTTGAGCGAAGTCGCGGGTAAATTTAAACTTAAAAAAATTTATATACTGATATCTGTAAAAGTGTGGGAGTTATTCAACATTTTATATTGAGGGCGAAAATTTAAAACAAAGTTAATCTGCGCACAGACAATACGATTTTACACTGAAATTTTAGTTGCTCTAGCTTGTATAGTTTTAGTCCGTCTGCACAAAAACCAAACCGTGAAGTTTACTAAGCTGCACTCCACTTCGTGTATTTTGGCGCAACGCTTTCGCATGCCACAGTATTAGTGGAAGAGCTTTACCCTTCGCATTTGTGCATTTAAATAAAGGGCGGTTTTGTTGCTATAATTGAAACTATTTGTGCTTAGTTTCCCACAACTACACCGGGCCAAGCTTTGTATTACTCATGTTTCAGTTTAATAACGACCTTTTTAATGCTTGACTAGCAAGTTTTAGCCGGCTCGCGGTCATGAAAGTTATGTTCTCTTCTAACTATAACTTTTGTTAAGCTAATTAAACACTTGAAAGTTCGTTCAAAAATAGTAACATAATTTTAACAATTGAAAACTAAATTCATTTAGTGCTAATGAGGTGAGTGTTGTTCAAAGAAACACTTCAACTGCAAATTAAATCTTTTTCTCGAGATTTACTTTTCTACAAAACACAAATCCTGCAAAAAATGACAAGACGTTCAAACTATTCAATGAAAATGTCAAATCAAATTCGTTCACTTACTTACTATTTTAAAAAACCATCCAACTATACACCATATTATTTTCATCAATTGGAAAAAGTTAAAGCATTCTCAACAAGATTTTTGTCAATGAAGCAATCAGCAAAAAGTGAGCAAAGACTGTACTTTAGTGCATCTATATATGTGTTCAAGGACACAAAATAAAGGGCATTCTATACTAAAAAGGCAACTGCACCTCTTTTAACAAATGTGAACTTTTTAACAAAATGATGTTTGATTTCACATGTCACTTACCCGCCTCTTACTGCGTACATTCTCCACTTGCCTGGGCATATACTCGCCAATGGTCTTGGAACCCCACAACTCGATGCCCACACGCGAATAGGTGACCGTCATGGATACAATCGGCAATATGTAGGTGAGTATCATGATGAGTATGTTGTAGCTAAATGCCAAGGGGAAAGGAAAGCCATAGTTAGTCGATCAAAGATAATGTTAACAATTCATTCAGTTAGTCAAGTAAATGGTTTTAAAGCTCCTATCGCACAATCATACATTGTGTTTTTTGTTCCATTTTTCCATTTTCCGGTTTTGTTTATATTTTTTTATTGAGCAAAAGGCAACAGCAATTTGTGAGTGAATCTAAATTTAATGGCCTTGCATGTGAAACACCAGGCATAACAGGGGACAGGATTTCTTGCAAATTGCCATACAAAATGGCTGTAAACAGCAACACGATTTTTATGGTGCCACCCACTCCCAGGACAGTTGGCCGACTTACTGTCGTTGCGGGTTTTATGTCAGCTAGCATTTCAAATGTCCCCTTTTATGACTTGCATTCGCCGCCCTCCCCTCCCAGATAATCTGATATCCCAGAGCTTGGAGCTGGCACTGATTGTCTATGCATGTGAAACCTCCCTGATTCCCTGATTTATTTCATCTTCATTTCGCATGCAACGAAGTGCGTTAAGTTTGTTTATGGTACCCCCTCTCTTGGCTTTCTCCACTCACATATACTCCAGCATAGAGTGATTCGTCTGTCCATCGGGCCATTCCGGAAAGCAAACAATTCGAGTGCTATTCGGCTCACCCTGGAGCATAGTATGCACCTCTTCTGTCTTGTAGAAAATCATCATGGGGCAGGAGATGAGGGTGGAAGCCAGCCAAATGATCGCTGCAATGGCCAAATTGCAACGCTTGCTCATTCGCGGTTGTAGTGGTCGCATGATGGCCACGTATCTGGAAAAAAACCGAAAGAGTATGCCACTATTAATGCAATTAAGATGGGCGAAGCTGCCTTCCTGCCCGCCTGCCGTAAGCCGATTAAAGTAATTCGCCAGAAATTTGCCCAAAAATTCATCATTTTTTTCTCCCGGTCGAAAAGGAAATGAAATTATTTTTCACAGTTTCAGGACTAATAGGCTTAAAATTTAATTGGTCAACTAATTAGTTGATCTGACCCAATTAAGATGATTGACAGAGGTGAAGAGTTTACCTAGCCAATTTTTTTTTAAATCTTTTTTAAGCTCTGATAAATGCACAATATTTCATATAGTTGGACTTAAAGGCTCAAAGTTGCCAAAAGTCTTCTGTCTAAATTTGATGAATTTATATGTTGAATTTTATGACAGCCCATCGATTTACAAGCTACCAGCCATGCCTTTCTGTCTTAATCAAAATAAAAGGGTAAGTTTTGGTTTATGATATGAATCATACATAATACATACATGTATATTAGGACGGACCTCTCAATAAGGCAAAATGCAAAAAAGTGAAACTCAGCTAAGCAAAAGTTTATTTTCGTTGTTTCATCCATCTATTTTAAAACGAAAAATCAGTATTTTATTCAGGGTGTCAAACCCGAAACCGAACCGGAACCGTATACCGAAAAGAACCGATTAAAACTCAGAACCAGAACCGTAACCGGAACCGTTGTTATTTATTTTTTGAGAACCGGTATTTCGGAACGTATATTTTTGGAACCAAATAGACCGAATGGAACCGAAACAACGTACCGGTAGTGATTCGGTTCTGAGTATTTTTTTTGTTTTTTCAGTTTTATTGCTTCAATCAGGGATTTCCTTATCTCTTAAGTAAGCAAAAACTTACAAATGTTAGGATATGGGACCATTTGGTATATTCCGAAAATTTTCAATCAAAATAACAATTTCATCTAATTCTTTGCATCTATTTGCGTTCAATAATTTCTAAATATTATTAATTTATCCTTTATTCAACTCAGTTAATGTAAAAACTAGTTGTGGAACTTTCCTTTTTTGCATTTACAATGAAAACGAATAATTAATTGGACCAAATGGGCGTATCCTTACAGCAGGGTTAAATTATGATCAAAAAAGTTATCTGCATACAGTGTATTTGTCATACCATCAGATACAAAAAGTTTTTCTTGCTCTTCCAGTTACACAAGTATTTTTATTATTTTACATTTTCCTTCTTTATAACTATATTCTGTTGTGAAGGTTGCTACCAGTTCTATTAGGATTTTTAGTTCTATAAGGATTTTTAAATTATTCCGGTACATACCGGTACGTACCGGTATACCGAAATAAGAACCAAGGTACTTTTACCGAAACATTAGTTTTGATGCGTAGCAGAACCGGAACCGAAATTCGATTCGGTTTGATTCCCTGATTTTATGTTTTATTAGGAGCGATGTCAAAAAATTGCTCATACGACACGTACATCAGCTCAAAATTTGTACCACGAAATGTTTGGAGGCATGTCTAATTTGGAATATCGTGCGGTCATTCGATTTCTCTTCTTAAACCGGATTAAAAATTAAATTTACGCCGATTCGTTATCTATACATATGGGACATTCTTTCTCAAACGTCCCAGTCAAAAATTTTTTTGATTTGCTTCATACTTTGGTGAATTGTTATCCTATATAAAGGTAATAAATTCCCAAAATATTAACTCATTGAAAAAAAATTGTAGAAATTAGGGGGGTGGAAGTTTTGACATTTTAAGTGACATTGGTATTTTTAAAATCCTATAACTATGACAAAACTTATCGTTAAAATTGACTTAAATTTTATTTTTAAAATAATAACTATGACAAAAACTTTACCGATTTAAAATTGTGAATATGTCATTTTAAAGCTTTTTTTTTTTAAAAGCCCCCCCCTTCCTTATAGGTGTCTTAACCACTGAACCGGTCTTCATGAAATTTTCACTGTTTGTTAATGTCGATCAGGAAAGAGTTTAGGCTATGTGCAAAGTCTGTAAACCGGTTTGAAAACGGGTTAAACCGGTTCAAAGTGGTTCGGAGCAATAACTCTAAAACCACCTATCTTTATGAAATGGTCACTTCATGTTCATGTCGATCAGAAATGTGAACGTCCAACAATGTGAACTGGTTCCGAACACGCTTAACCGGTTGAAAAGTGGTTCTGTGCCATATCTTAGAAGTTATTGAAGCTTTTCACTTCATATTTGGTGTGTAGGTTAGTTAACTTAAGACAGAAATTTCACTGGTTAAAGACTGGTTCTGAATCAGCTGAACTGGTTCAAAAGTGGTTCAGGGCCATAACTCTGAAGTTATTAAAGCTATGCACTTAATATTTGATGTGAGCGTTAGTTTTATTAAGACTGATATTTCACTGGATCAAGACCGTTTCCGAACTCATCATCCGAACAAAAAGAGGTTCAGAGCCATATCTCAGAAACTATTGAAGCTGTAAACTTAATAATTGGTGTAAAGATTATTTTTTTGGTATCAGATATTTTACTTGTTTTAGACCGTTCCGAACTCGCTAAACCAGCTCAAAAGTAGTTTAGATCCATATCTCAGATATTATTAAAGCTATGAACTTGATATTTGGTGTGAAGGTTAGACATTTGGAGTCAGATATTTCACAGTTTGATGAACAAGCGGAGTCGTTCCAAGCCATATCTCAACCTATTCAAAAGTTTCTTGGAAGGATAAATTAGATGTGTAGGTTTAGAAGCGTTTTAATAGATTCAAAACAATATCTGTGGAATTATTTAAGATATGAAATTGAAACATACGAGTAAATGTAGTTAGATATTTTCATGACGTCAAATGGTATCCGCGACAGTTTGTGGAAAGCGATTTGATCTTGATCATTAACTCTCACATAACAGTAATGCAATTTTTATACACTTGAAAAGTGTATATTAATTTTGCCCAGAAGTTTGTAACGCATAGAAATATTCATTTCCGACCCCATAAACTATATATATTCTTGATCAGGACGACAAGCCGAGTTCATTTCCGCCTGTCCGTCCGTCCGTCTGTCCGTCTGTCTGTTTCTACGCGAACTAGTCTCTCAGTTTTAAAGCTATCGAGCACGCAACTAATATGTCGGAACCGGCCGGATCGGATGACTATATCATATAGCTGCCATAGGAACGATCGATCAAGGAACTAGTTCTAGTTAGAAAAACTTTTTTGTTTTTCATCGTAGCGTCACTAATCTTGGTATATGTTAGTTTTATATGCTTCCACATAATTCTGGAAAAATTTATCAAAATCGGATAACTATATCATATAGCTGTCATAAAAAGGGTCGGTCAAAAAACTTGTTCTAGTGAGAAAAACTTTTTAGTTTTCCATCGTAGCTTCACCAATCATGGTTTGTATTAGTTTTATAGGCTTCCGCGTAATTCTGGAAAAATTTATCAAAATCGGATGACTATAGCATATAGGTGCCATATAAACGGTCGGTCTAAAAACTAGTTCTAGTAAGGAAAACTTTTTTGTTTTCTATCGTAGCGTCCCTAATCTTGGTATATATTAGTTTTATATGCTTTTACACAATTTGGAAAAAATTTATCAAAATCGGATGACTATAGCATATAGCTGCCATAGGACCGATCGGTCGGAAAATGTGGTTTACTAAGAAAAGTTTTTTTTATGGTATCAAATCTTTCTTATCAATGATTTAAAAATTTTTAAATATTTGATATCTATATCCTTTATATATTTTACCGGTCATACGTTTTCAAGTATACGTTTTCGTGGTGTATACGTTTTCAAGTGTATTAAAACTTCGGCATAGTCGAAGTTAGCTTTGCCTTCTCGTTTTTAATATTGTGGTAGAAAACTATCATCACAATGTTTAAGGACCTGAGCTCTTGAGTGTTACGGAAATAAGTAAAGAACTATCTAGAACTTTCCGATTTTTGCAGAACTTTTTAGAAAGCTCCAGAATGATATCGAAATTTCTAGAAAATTGGGAACAAGTGTAGAACTATCAAGAACTTTTCTGATTTTTTATAAAAAAATTTTTATAGAACATTCAAGAAAACTCTAGATGTGAACAATTGATTCGGTATGTAGGCTGAGCAATGCCTACTTGTCAAGCGTTGTTGAAACTGTAATGAAATATAGAAACTATTTTAGAACTGTATCAAAGAAAAAAAAAAAAAACCTTTGTCAGAGCCCGAGCGACTCCGGGTATATAGCTAGATGTGAATTTCCAGATTCAAACAAGTGACTTGGCGTCAAATATTTTGATTATTTCCATTTCAAACAGTTGCGTCAATGATTTATTTGCCGCTCCTTTAAAGTTTTTTTTTTAGGGGATAAAAAAGTGAACGACACGTTCAAAAAATAAATAAAAAATTTGAAAAAAACTGAGCCACTCTCGCACAGTTATGTTTTTTATATTTGTCGTACCCTTTTATAAATTTTTTTAAATTGAAAATAACATCACCTGCTTATAAAAAAAATAAATATATTAAACGGGCAACACTGCGTATGAGTGATACAAGCATTTTTTTTTACTTACTAGGGAGGACCACACTAATGTACATATGTTTTTGTATTAAGTGTACTTGTACCAATCATTCTTTGATATGGGTAAGAATTTATCCTGGGACTACTCACCTGTCGATGGCAATGGCCATTAAAGTGAAGACTGAAGCGCAAATGCTCAACATGGCTATGAACTGTGATAACTTGCAATAGAACTCTCCAAATGGCCAATCGCTGTCCAGCATATAATAGGAGTTGACGGTTACATTCAGACTGGAGACCATGGCATCCGCAATCGAGAGATTAACTGGCCAAACAAAAAACAAAAGGCATTTTAGTGCAAATACGCACATTTTTGCATGCATACATACAAAATTTGGTGCTTATCAGCATCGAGTGGCAAAATTAGGCAAAAATTATGTGACAAAGTAAATACTTAAGTAAAACAAACAAAACCAGTACAACAGAAAACTTTTCTAATTGCGTCAAAAAGGTAGCAGAGAACCTTTTGCCTTTTGCTTTTGTTTATTTATGCTTTTGTACATTTATAATTAGTTACGCATAGAGTGCAGTTGCTTTTGCTGTTCGCCGAGTGGCCGCTCCATCATTTATTGCTTGACATACTTTTTTATGTTTTTTGGTTTATTGTGTATTCCTCCCCACTTACATATTTTACATGTAACGATTTACATGCCAATGAATCAGGAGATAGACAGAGGGACAGAAAGACTTTGCCCTGCCCTTGTTTACTTTTCATTACCTTCTTTTGTACATAGATAAGGCGACAGAGAGCAACAACAATAAAACGAATGCTCTGTATTCTGAACATTAGGACATGTCCCTGGTCCCCATGTATATACTTAGTTTTTGTTTTCGATGACGCCTCCGACACGTCGCGACGTGTCGCATTTGGGCAAACGACCTGTCTCACCCAGCATGCCGCATTACCCCGTAGGCCGAGCCACGTAGCTCCGAAAAAAATCGATTCAACCTCATTTTAATTAATAACAAAAGTAAAATGCTTAGCCGACTCAACTATTCGAAAATTATATGCTCTATTCATTTCAAAACCCAACCATTTGATAAACAATGGATTGGGGCCAAGGGCGGCAAAGTAGGCGGCCACGTTGTCAACGTTGCCTGGGGGTGTTAAAAAGCTGAGCTGGAAAATGTTTAGTATGTCTTTGCATAGGATATTATATAGCAATATTGGTTAGAATTAGAGATTCCAAATTCAATAACGTGCGTATTCGTGCTTCTCGTGCTCAGCTAACCCGTCAGGAAACGAAAAACACGAACATTTTAATTGTAATCTAATTTTCAAAATTCCAACAGACATTCTCAATTAGGTTCGGTTTGGAGGTTTGAACCAGGGAATCAAACCGGAACAAAACAAAACAAATTCCAATTTCATTTTCAACTCGGGTCAATACTAAATGATGCATCGATCCAATACCTTGTAATTATTTTGACGGTAAAATATATATATATTATATTAAGGAAAATGATTTTGTCAGTTTTTTAATCGAACCTTTTTCCAAAAAAAATGACTTTCTGTTCAAAAGAGAGAGAAAGCGAGATAGAGAGGTACGAATGAGATTGGATCAGGCAAAAAAAAAAGGAATACATGGTGCTATACTTAAAATTGGTGTTGATCCGCAGAAGGAAAGCAAAAATTTTAGTTTATTAAAATTGATTGGGACGAAAATTTTTAAGATCTTCAAAGAACGATATTATGGAATGATTTTGGCTGTACATGGTTCTAGACGTTTCACCGCTTTTCGCTGAGGCAGAATTCAGCAATTTTTAAATTTTATTGAGAAGCATTTAAAATATCGTTTACGACTTCGTTTAAAGCAGAGTTCCCCAGCCATAGTGCCTAAGGGGCCGAACACATTCGGAAATTCTCACAAATACGAGCCGAACATATGCCGAGCCCTTCTCAAAGAGAGTAAAAAAATCAGCAAAACCAATCAGTGGCTGCCTAGTCTTCAACGAGATAGGTCAGAGCCGCTTTGCGTCGCATTATATTCGCACACTAATCCACTTTCACTTTTTCGCCTTGCTCTTTTTGGCGATCCCTGTTTTAAAGCGAACAAACCGCAACCCGAACCGGAACCGGATGCCCAGCTTCTTTCAAGAGAACACATTATATTCCAACGAGAGAGAAAAAGAGAAAAAGAAAGAGAGAAAGCGAGAGCACAAGACTCTTTCTATGTTTTAGTGAATAAGAAAATGACAAGATGCTTGGACTTAACTGTTAAGTCCATTGAAAAAAGTAATTTATCGAAGTATATATGTCAAAAGCTTTAAAACTGCGATACTTGTTTGTAGTATCTTAATTGTATAATAAAAGATGAATACCCTTTTCCATTTCCATTTAGACTTTAAAATGGATACCCAACTCAAACAAAAGATGCAAATGCGCATTGATAATGAACTCGACAAAGATTATAAGTCCACCCAGCTCAACCCACTAACCCCTGGTGGAGCTGTTAGAGCTGTCTGTCTTGTGAATTATACATTTGTTTGGCCAGAAATTGTTAAAATGATTGCCAATGTGTATTTAGAAATGCAAATTCATTAATCTTAGCGTTCATTTAATAATAATAATAATCTTTACAAAGACAGCATCCGGCTCCCTGTATTCAATGACGCACGAAGGAAGTTGGTTGAGGAGGCGCGGATGCGAGGACCTGGTTTAGGCAACTATTGAGCAACTATTTTGTCTTTTTCTGCCATTTTTGTTCACTTAAAGCGCTGGAGGGCATTGAGTAAAAGGGAGGGTGGTCTGTTGTTTTTTTTCTTTCTTTTTCTGTTCTTCTTGGTGCATTTTTATGCGCTTTGTTTTTAATGGGTTTGGCAATGTGGAATATTATGTAAAATGTGTGTATATAAAGACTTGGCTTGCATACATATAAAATTATTTCTTACAGCGGCGGGGGAGATAGTGTTGGTAATGTCATTATCCTTATGAAATGTTAAATAAAACTTTTCCGTACAAGTTTTCCAAGAGTGTGTGCGTGTGAGTGTGCTTGGAGGAATGTCATGCTTCTTTGAAGCATTTAAATAATTAAAATTTGTTGTCTAGGTAAATTTAAACTACAACTTTGAGTGTGTTTAGTTAAAGCATAAAGTTGAACAGAAGACGTGACTGGAAAATAATGAAATTAATTGCTTTAACAAGAAAAATTTGATTTTATCTAACTTTTGCATGAGCAAGTTCTAAGGTCTTGCCAATAGCCCTGGGTCCTGGCAACATTGCACTCTTCAAGATGTAAACAAAATGCAACATAAACAAGGCCAAATGCTCTCACAGTGCGACAGAGCGCAATGGAAAGGGCAATTAAGTGGTGCACAGCAGTTTACACTATGCTGCAATAGCGATGCATGTTTATGGCTTCAAATTCATTGTGGCTAACAAATGGGAATGGGTATACACTTAGAATCAAAATAATGTGTTTTAAGTACACCTGCTGTAGTGGTGACTTAACCAGGGGGGTAGCGCCACTGTAACCATTTAATTTTAAGCTAGGTGCGCCCTATGCTTGCGTACTTAAAAAAGGGCAGTCTCTAAGAGGCTGACTTCTTCTTCGCCTAAGCGTAATCATAAGATTGCCAGGAGTAATAATGAAGGCCATACTCTTATTCCATTGCTCCTAACCTGAACCCTTGGTTTACAACTTCTCAACCTAAGGCGCCCTCGCTAATAACAAACTCTCAAGATTGGCCAGCTCTTGAAGTTGGAAGGGCTGCTGTTGCCCCTAAAGCTTCTGAACCTGTTTATTTGTGGCTAAAACAGTAAGAAGCCAGAGCTCTGGCCTAGATGAGCATTGGAATAAAAAGTCATGGAGCGAATCAAATAATGTCTTCTACATCCTTGACCCTAGAGGTGCAGAAATGTGTTTTGGCCAAACTGGTCCCAGGTTCGTTGCCTACTGCCCGGGATGTCTAATTTTGGCCTGAACATAATTATTTGGAACATCGATACTCTCATTGACAAGGTCTTGAAATTGCAACAATTCATACAGGACAATGAAATAGATGCATTCTTTTAATTTCAGATGCACATGTTAACAGCTTTAAGGTCCTCTGTGCTAAACACCTGATGACCGTCTTCACGGAGGCGCTGCCATTGTTATTTTGCCCTCGCTAAATTTCCACATGTCTGCTAATGTGGTTGAGCAGCACCTTCAAGCTATATCCATCTAATTGGCTACAGATACTGGCTATGTCACATGTGCTGGTATTTAATATTGCCATTATTTTATCTAGCGTTAGTATTGATTTTCAAACGTATCTAGCTCATATGTTTTTAAGAATTCGACATCTGCCTTACAAATGCTCCAAGTCAACGCATTAGTTTAGGTTGCATAAGGTGCATTCATATGGTACAGTTCACAACAAATCTTGCTATACAAATCCACAAGATAAGATAATGTCCCATTTGTGCGATTGATTAAAGAAGCTGGGTCTTAGGCCATGAAATATATACAGATCCTATTTACGCTACTCATGTCTCACTTAGTTTGGTAGTCTTCAATTTGTAGCCGGTTATTAATTGTGCTTAATTCTGCATTCCTACCATGTGAACTGTTGCTCAAGGTGAATTTTCTGCTTAAATCATTTTAATGTTTTGCCTGTTAACAAACTAAAATCAATCCCGTGTGTTGCTGAAAAAAGCCAATTTCGAGTTAAAAATCGAGATGAGATCGAGACAAGAATTTCAGAATTTGAAAATCCCTATCCATTGGGATTGATTTTAGTCCAAATATCTGGGTATTTTTCCTCTGTATAGCCACTATATCTTCCTGGAGAACTTCATCTATACGCGAACTAAGTTAGCGCAATATAATTGCATTTTAAGTCCTGTGATCACTGAAAGTTCGCTGCTCTGCGACCTTAATTTAGTCAAACCCGTATATGCACCATCTGTGACCAGGATGCATTCTCAGGTTCTGTGCTGATGCGTTGTGTAAGCCTTTACATAAATTATTTGAGTTGTCTGTTAATTCAGCCACATTCCCTACGTTATGGAAGGAATCTTTTATCATTCCTCTCCATAAGAAAGGTAATAAGTCCGATGTTGAAAATTACAGGGGTATTTCTAAATTGTCCGCAATTCCAAAAACTTTTGAGAAAATTATAACATCTCAACTGCAACACTTTTCTAGTTCTATCATTTCACCTTTCCAGCATGGCTTTGTGAAACGTAGATCTACTACCACTAACCTTTTAGAGTTTACTTCTCTTGTGATCAAAGGGTTCTTAACCAAAATGCAAACTGACGTCATTTATACTGATTTTAGCAAGGCGTTCGACTCCGTAAACCACTCATTGCTACTTCACAAGTTAAGTTTAATCGGTTTCCCCAATAAATCTTCTTAATTGGATTTCCCAGTACCTAAGTGATAGAACACAAATGGTTCTTTTTCGGAATTCTTATTCTAAATGTATCCAAGTAACCTCTGGGGTACCTCAGGGTAGTCACCTGGGTCCATTACTTTTACTTTATTTATTAATGATCTTCCTTTTTGTCCTCAACCATTCACGCGTACTCATGTACGACGACGATGTGAAGCTTTGTCTAACTTATAAAGACTTGATCTCTCGCTATCTTTTGCAAGAAGATTTGGATGCGTTTCAAACTTGTTGTCAAGTTAATCTTCTAAACCTTAATGGCTCAAAATGTAAGGTTATGACATTTTATAGAAGCTCACCTCAGTTAGTCACTTATACTCTTGATAGTGTACCATTGGAACGCTTGAACAATACTGCCAATGAGGTTAACGATCTAGGGGTTATTCTGGATCATCAACTTAAATTCGACTCGCATGTTAACTTTACTGTCAATAAAGCCAAGAGCTTACTTGGGTTCATAAAACGTTGGTCGAAGGAATTTGACGATCCCTATACGACCAAGATTCTTTATACTTCTCTTGTCCGTCCAATTCTTGAGTACGGATCGTGTGTGTGGTCTCCACAGTATACAACCCATCAGGATAGAAATGAATCGGTGCAAAAGCAGTTCTTGTTGTTTGCACTTCGAGGCTTAAACTGGGATCCTAATATCCGACTACCCTCGTATTCTAGTAGACTTCTCTTAATTAACCTTCCTTCCTTAATTAACCGTAGAATTATGCTTGGAGTGGTGAACTTATAAGTGGTGAAATTGACTCATCTGAGTTGACTAGCCAAATTAATTTTTTGTGTCCCGATAAGACCTATCCGTAACTTTATCCCCTTATCCTTGAAACGGTGTAGTACTAACTATGCTATGCATGAGCCTTTTCGTGTCCTCTGTGCTGATTATAACAAACTTTACCGAGTGATCAGTTTGGAGTTATCTTTTCCTGCTTTAAAAACCTCTATCTTAACACATTTAGCCCGCAATTAATTTTGAATTCACTTTTAAGACTTGTAGCCGATTTATTTTCATTTTGGTTTTATTCTATGTAATTTTCCACCGTGATTTCGTGTCGCACGTTAGCGGCTGTGCCCCTCGGTCGGTTGGGCGGGAGGTGGGCTTGCTATTTTGCCTGGGGTTCGCGCGTAACAGGCTACGGCTTGGTGTCGCTTGGGCCACTTGAACGTACTGTGCATTGTACGTCAACGTCCTAAAAAAAAAAAATATTTATTGTCTTCGTTTTTAGATATTTTCTAACATTTTTTTTTAGTTTTTCAATGTATGTTCTCTTGGACAATTTTCGACGGAATCTATAACATTATTGACATAAGTTCCATCTTTATAATCAGACTCTTCAAGATTTTATTTTGAATAATCTCATTAAGAATTTCTTTCGTTTGTAAAATTACTTATTATTGTGAACCGAAGCTTATTTTTGGAAAAAGTGGTCCGGTTCGGGTTCGAGGGGTCCAAAATGTAAGATGTTTGTTCCTTGGTCCGGTTCGGGGAACCCAAAAACACGAACCGGTTTTAAGGGGTTCGGTTCCGGCCGGTTTCTGAAATTTTGCACAGAGTCTTTTTTTAGTGCACGCAGCTAATATGTCAGAGCCGGCCGGATCGGATGACTATATCATATAGCTGCCATAGGAACGATCGGTCGTAAAATAGGTCTCAGCGAGAAAACCTTTTTTGTTTTGAATGATAGCGTTCTTTAACTCAGCAATTATATTTATAATGTTTTGTCACACAGTTCTGCAAAAATTGTTCAAAATCGGATGACTATATCTTATAGTTGCCATAGGACCGATCGGTCGAAAAATTGGTCTTAGTAAGAAAAACTGTTTTGTTTTCCTTGATAGCATTCTTAATCTTAATTTTTGGAATCATGAATATTTCATGCTTTCAAACAGTTCTACAAAATTTGGTCAAAGTCAGATGAATATACCCTATAGCTGCCATAGGACCGATGGTTGGGAAAATGGGTCTTACTGAGAACACATATTAGTTTTTGATCAAAACTTGTAGGCAACAATCATATTCCTAATGATTTTGAATTTATAAATATCTGTCATCTATTTCCTATATATAATCCATTGGTCAAATTAGTCTTAGCGGCTTTAGCAAGTGTATGAAATCTTCAGAACAAGTTATGCTTTCTTTTTTCCATATATTTAAACTTATTTTTGGGATGGATTCCAAGTTTGGAATCCGTACTAAAGGTACAAATCGCATTTGTCCGACTTGCAACATACTACTAAAAAATGGACGTTGTTAATACAATGGCAACCTATGCTATATATAATATTAATTAAAATATGAATTGTTTCGTAAAATTTCGAGATCGGTACGCATTTTCATTAATTAAAATTAATCTAATCACAATAGCAAAAATGTATGAATGGAGAGCTGCAAAGCAAGCATGGTTGGTTAGATTTTAGGCAGCTGCTATCCATAACTAATTAAACAGTGATTAATTGAACAATTCTTTTTTCGAACTTTTGACAATCTGTTTACTATTGCTCTAGATAACAGCCAAACTGGCTTTTGGTCGTTACCAATTTTTTTTGATAGATATGGGCTCCCAATAAAGGAAAAAAAATAATTCTGAAGTAAAAATTATTTTTGAAGTTTTTCGATTTTATGTAGGCCGTTTTTGATCATATTTCGCCATAGCTTTCGGTATCCTACACCGATTTGAAAATATAATATACGAAATCACTGCCAATAAATAGGCCTACAAATAAATTAAAACACTTTATGCTTTAAGTTAATTGTCTTCAAAATATTTAGCTCAAAACTTCGAAAAAAATATTTTTTCACTTTTGTTTTAAAAAATTTTGACTTTAAATGCTCTCTACAATTTCAAAACAATTCTTTGATCGTTGTAAAACATCAATAAGGCGCCTATCGTGTGTTTAAATCTGTGGATAAATTGTCGAGAAATGTCCCAATAAAAACGAAGAATTTAAACATACTCTCCGTTGTTATTAGCAGTGCGTTAAAATTTGGTTAGTACACTCAGAAAAAACCGAGAACTTTGTACTTAAATGCAAGTTCCCGAAATACTTGTTTAAGCCGTTTAAAACTAACACGTCAACATAATGGGTTAATTCTCGATGTTCACCCCTTTCTTTCTTCTCTAAACATATATAATTTATAAATTTAAACTTACCTCCCTGGAACACCGGACTGAAGCACAAGAACGGTTCTTTTTTCACCCCCCCACCCCCCCCCCCCTCCCCCCCTTACAACAAGTACGTTTGCCCGACGGCAAACGAACTCAGAGAGAAGCCAGAGAGCCATTGCTTTTTGTGCGCGCTCCTCTCCATGAACAAACTCATACTTATTTTAAGTACAAATCGGTATTCATTATATCCCGTGCCCGTTTGAGTACAAAAATTCTTGATTTAAGTATTTCGTACTTGTTTAAGAATTTTGTTCTCATTTATGAACATTTTGGTAAATTTGGGTAAACTTACTACTACTTTAAGTACAATCATATGAATTATACTTGAAATTTTAAGTACGAAATATAAATTTAAAACCAAATATAAAATCTATAAACAATTTAAACTAAAAGTAAAACTAGTTTATCAAACTTAATTAAATATTTCAATTTCAAATACTCAAATTAGTCTGCAAAATGTCCACATTGTCCTTTGACAGCGTTTACAATGCGATTTACAGGCAAACAAATTGCTGTCGAAGTAAATAAAGCACAAATTTTTAATAAAGTGGGGTAGGTGCCTACGGGGAAAAGCGAAAAGCCGTTATAATAAGGCTTAAAAACAAAGAGTTTAAAAGAGCAACCGAAAAATGTATATAGCAACCAGGGCGTATGCGTGACATTTGCACTCACCAATGAAATAGTTGGTCACCGTTCGCATACGCTTGGTGGTCATCACAATCCAGACAACAATCAGATTACCGCCAGTGGCCACAATAACCATGCCCCCAAAAAGTATGCTCCACAATACCTGACGCCACCAGGGCACCACAAATACGAACGGTGTGGGCACTGCATCCGCAGCCACATCTGCCGTGCTAGAACTGGAATAAAAAAAGATGAGGGGATGTGGGAAGGGAATTAGTGACATCGAAAATTAAGTGTGTGTGTCTGAGTGTGTGCCAGAGGGGTTGACAGGAAGTTGTGTCGCCATTAAGAGTGTGTAATTGTGCGTGCCTTAACAAATCCGTGTATTTTTCTGCGCCGTCTGTCACATTAAACTTTGGGGTTCCATGAACTTCAACACTCATCATCGTCGTCTGTCGTCATCTTTTTAATAAGTATTTTGGTTTCTCTCGCCGCATGTTTGCTTAGGTTTTCACATGTGAGTAAAGTGTTTAAATAGGCATCCCACATGAAGGATTTCAATGGCGCCATCTCTGACGTTTAGTGGGTTGAATGCCGCCTTTATTGGTCACACGTTATGCAGCTCGTTAAGGGACGAAGTAATTTAATATGTACTCTGTGTATGCTGATGACATACAATGATGATGATGGGTGGATGGGTTGGTGGCTGGCTGGACCAGTTGCTCCCCTTCTGCTGGGCTAGTCATTAGTTTTGCCTTGCTCTCTTTAGAGCAATTAAAATTATGCTCACATAATTCTCACTTTACAAAAACCTCCATTCATTCATGGTGCAGGATCTGCATGAGTTCATCTTTTGTTAGTGAGCCTAGTGCAAAGAGGATTATTGATTTTGGGTTTTGTGGGCGGACTGTTAGTTTTTTATTTTTTGCAGCAAGCGGAACACAAGTCAAGAGGAGGAAGAGAAAAAAGAGAATGAAAGAGCATTTCAAGCAGCCTCAGGCAGAAGAAAAATGTCATGGCGAAGTATATGGCAACACAAATTTACTTGAATATCGCATGGCCACTGGATAAGGAGAAGTATCCTTTTTTGGGGTAGTTATGAAAAGATGCCAACATAAGCAAACAGGCTTAAATTTCCGGCAAATAATAAAGTACTTGTTATGGTTTTGATTTTGGCTCTGAATTGGCTATGGCATCTTTAACATCTGTTGTGTGCAATTTTTTCACAGCGTCATCTTCGAATTGGAAATAACAATAGGTTAGGGAAAAATATCTTGATTTCGCATTTAGAACAGAAATAGTCCCGGAGTTCTTAGACTGGCGAAAGATAACACTCTATCACAAAACTTGTCTCTCTTTTATACTTAGTACTGTTGAAACCAGTTAATACATAACCGGTGTTTAAACAAGCCTGGAAACCTCTAAAAATCAACAGAAGGTTCGGTCAAGGATTCAAACCAGTCGTAAAGTTCCTAAATTTATTGTATCCAAGGTTTTGATTCAAAACTTGGTTCAAAGCTTGTTAGATCGCTAGATGATACGTCAATCAAAAGTACCTGCACTCAGAAAAAAGTGATCCCATAAATTTGAGGAATGTGGATTTTATTGCCAAAGTTTTTTGTACAAGTTGTACATTTTTATACCCTTGCAGAGGGTATATTAAAATTGTCACGATGTTTGTAACGCAGTGAAGGAAGCATTTCCGACCACATAAAGTACCGTCTGTCCGTCCGTCCGTCCGTCTGTTTCTATGCTATCTCCTCCTTCAGTTTTGAAGCTATCTTGACCAAACTTTGCAAAAAGTCTTCAAATACAAATACGCTGCACATTTGTCGGAATCGGCCGGATCGGATGACTATAGCATATAGCTGCCATATAAACGGTCGGTCCAAAAACTAGTTCTAGTGGGAAAAACTTTTTTGTTTTCCATGATAGCGTCACCAAACGTGGTATATATTAATTTTATATGATTCCACACAATTCTGAAAAAATTTATCAAAATCGGATGACTATAGCATATAGCTGCCATATAAACGGTCGGTACTAAAACTAGTTCTAGTGAGATAAACTTTTTTGTTATCAATGGTAGAGCCTTTCAAAAACTGCAAGGGTATTTAAAACATCGGCATAGCCGATTTTAGACTTCTATTTTTATACTCTGTACCGAAGGTACACAGAGTATATTGGGTTTGTGCAAATGTATGTAACAGCCAGAAGGAGGCATCTCCGACCCTATAAAGTATATATATTCTTGATCAGCATCAACAGCCGAGTCGATATAGCCATGTCCGTCTGTCCGTCTGTCCGTATGAACGAAGAGATCTCAGAGATGGTAAGAGATAGAGGTTTGAGGTGTATGGAGCATATATTTCTTATACTTGCAGGCAGATCAAGTTTAGTTTTAATTTTTTGCCACGCCCCCTGACTCCCCGAAAATTAAAAAAAAAACGAAATAACTTCCACAATTTTCAAGTACCCCGTTTTAATGGCGAAACGCGGAACTTACCGCGTATTTGTCAATATAAACACTTATACGCGAATAAATTTATCGTGATAAGTTACCCTGACATTTTTGTCTACCAGGATAAAGTAATATGCGTCGATCTGGCAACACATTTTTATAATTTCCATCATGCGCGTGCCTCCTTTCCATGCAACGACGCACAAAGTTTGATGCCCCGCTCCTGGCTTTGCCTCATGCAAATAATTAATTTTTCCTCCACCATTGACATTTTAAATGTTTGACTATTTAATTAATACTCCCGTGTAAGTTTTTACCACGTATATAAGGTACTGGGTATAAACGTGGTAATAGATAGTTCGAACATTCTAGACATATATTCTACTACTTATTTTGAATCGACCCGCCATACATCGTTTTTCGATCAGATGAACGATATTAGAGCTATACGTAAAAGAAAATAAAAACCAACCACAACAACAACACCCTATCGATTGGTAGAACTTACGAGAAAGAGAGAGCGAGAAGGCAATAGCTAACTGGTAATTTCCCAATTGGACCTTGCTATGAGAGGAGCGATGTAATTGAGATGGCCTGCGGTCAGAAATCACGCGTGATTCCCGCGTGACTAATATAGATACGTTTATGTTAATAGGAAATTAAATACAAATTTTATAATTCTACTCATCATTACTTATCGAGCCCCCATACATCGTTTTTCAACCAGATGAACGATAGTGGAAAGAGTTGCCACCCCCAGATTTTCAAAAAACCTCTCACTTTAAAGTTATTAGTTTCGTGCAAACAGGTACAGAGTATATTGCAGTCGGGCTTGACCGACTTTCTTACTTGTTTCTGAGTAAAGGCTAACATCACTGCCTTTAACCCAAAAATATTTACTTTATAGATTTGCTTAAATTTCTGTTAATTAATTTTTTATAAATATATTTTCTGTTGTTAATATATAATTGACTTTCAAACGGTGCAACCGATTTTCAAAATCTAGTGAACAATGAACTAGAAGTTTAAGCTAGAATTTGTACATAAAGTTAACAGAATTTTGGAGTCATTGAATTTTTTATACTGGATATTTTTATTGTCATATTCTTAAAAATACAAGCAAGGTTGACACAAATTGCATTCCAAATCCTGTTCCTGGTCATCGTAGAGCCCCAGCAAAAAATCTACTCATGCAAATAAAGAAAATTAAAAATGTGATTTTGGGCAGCTATAACTTTCTGTTTTATTGTAACCTTGCAGAGGGTATATTAAAATTGTCACGATGTTTGTA
Organism: Lordiphosa mommai; assembly: GCA_018904225.1. Taxonomy (NCBI): domain Eukaryota; kingdom Metazoa; phylum Arthropoda; class Insecta; order Diptera; family Drosophilidae; genus Lordiphosa; species Lordiphosa mommai. The sequence continues at coordinate 687,498 of JAEIFT010000093.1, forward strand.
ACGCAGTGAATGAAGCATTTCCGACCACATAAAGTATATATATTCTTGATCAGCATGACGAGCTGAGTTCATTTCTGTCTGTCCGTCCGTCCGTCTGTCCGTCCGTCCGTCTTTCCGTCTGTTTCTATGCTATCTCCTCCCTCAGTTTTGAAGCTATCTTGACCAAACTTTACAAAAAGTCTTTAAATACAAATACGCTGCACATTTGTCGGAATCGGCCGGATCGGATCACTATATTATATAGCTGCCATAGGAACGATCGGTCCAAAAACTATTTCTAATGAGAAAAAATTTTTTGTTTTCCATCGTAGCGTCACCAATCGTGGTATTTATTAGTTTTATATGCTTCCACACAATTCCGGAAAAATTGATCAAAATCGGATCACTATAGCATATAGCTGCCATAGAAACGGTCGGTCAACAAACTAGTTCTAGTGACAAAAACTTTTTTGTTTTCCATCGTAGCATCACTAATCGTGGTATATGTTAGTTTTATATGCTTTCACATAATTTTGAAAAAATTTAACAAAATCGGATGACTATAGCATATAGCTGCCATATAAACGGTCGGTCAAAAAACTACTTCTAGTGAGAAAAACTTTTTTGTTTTCTATCGTAGCGTCCCCAATCTTGGTATATATTAGTTTTATATACTTTCACATAAATTAGAAAAAATTTATCAAAATCGGATGACTATAGCATATTGCTGACAAAGGAACGATCGGTCGGAAAATGTGTTTTACTAAGAAAAGTTTTTTTTATGGTATAACATTTTTATTATCAATGATTTAAAAATATTAAATATATGATATCTATATCCTATATATATTTTACCGGTTAAATCAGTTGAAGTAAAGTTTTTCAAGTGTATTAAAAATTCGGCACAGTCGAAGTTAGCATTGCCTTCTCGTTTTTTTGTATTTTATTATACTTTATTATATCAGGGACCGAGAATAACAGTTATGGAAGTGAAAACGAGAAGTTTTTGTTTTAGTCATTCTTTCCGAAGCGTTGCAATTGTCTGGCGACTTAGTGGCGTCAAAGTAACTGCTGGCTTAGGGAAATAACGGAGGGGGATAGCTGAGCCAAAAGGGCCAAGGACTGTTTTTCAACTATGCCTCACCCTGTTTTTGCATGATGTTTACATCCCTTTCTCTTGTGCTCTTGTGGAGCATACAAGCCACCAGAATGAGAGATGATTGGCTTTGCCACTCTGGGCTGTTTAAGCAAGATATAATTTTAATTAATTTGATTTATATTTTAGTTCAATTTAAACAAAAATTGTTATTAAAAAATCAGAAAAATGAATAAGAAATTGTAATCTACACAGAAGCAGCCAAGTTATACATATCGCATGGGAATAAGATCGTTTTTGGGTTGGATTTGTAGAACACTTGAACAAAAGCTAAAATTTAAAAATTGTAGCTAAAGGCCACATTCCAGATGACATGAAAACTTATTTCGGCACTATAATTTCATATAAATAAGACAGCTTTTTAAAAGCATTCAACTTTCAAAAGTGTTTTTATTCATATGAAGTGTTGTGCCGAAATAAATTTGTATGTCATCTGGAAAGAGGCCGAAATATAGAAAAAAAAACAAATATTGTATTTGTCTTTAAAGACCTCAATGCACTTGGAAAAATTTGAAAAAAATATTTTTGGGCTATGACATAGCTGTGTCAATGATTTAAAGTCCGTAACCTTCACTGCAAATAAAACTGGGTTCGTCTTTGTTAAAGCCGATTCAATCCCTTTGATCCATTGTTTTAACTGTTCCTTTAATTTTAGGCCTATTCCCAGATATGCAAAAAGTTTATGACTCGGAATTGCTCTTAATAAATTTAGCATCCACATAAAAGTCCAGTGTTACCATATATCTGCCACTGAGGACAATTAAGGTAACGGATACACTTTTACTGTACCTTTAACTCAAGTAGAAACTTATGTAACTTATACTTCTTCTATTATTATACTATTATCTATTCATCGATTTAATTAACTTTTAAAATTTGGACAAATACTCATTTTGTAACATTGTAAGTAAGTGCGATTCCTGGAAAATAGAAAACCTCGCATTATTTTCTTCGTAGGTCAAATGCTAAGAGTCTTTTATTAATAAAGAAATGGCAGAAGCGAGCACTCCAATTTTTGGATAGAAAAGTAGTTTAATATGCTACCACCAGAGATGGGCGTGCTGCACATTTCGCAGCTTGGGTCCGAATCAACATTTTCTGAACTCGGCAAAAACCACCCCGGTCCCGCAATCTACCGTCAATAGCACGATGTGCAACTTGCGAACTACCAAAAATGATGATTTTACAGCTAAATTGGGCCCTATTATTATCCTGTTCAACTTCAATGGAAGCTTCACTGCTCATCCCTTAACTTGGCCATAAAAAGAATCCTTAAAAAGAATCTCAAAATTCAGCAAATATCTTATTCAGGGTCTGCAGTAAACTGAAAGGGCAATAAGAGCTTGATTGGTAAGTTGGATCACCACAATATCCGCCCACTTTTGTTAACTAGGTTAAATGGCGAAGCCTAAAAATCGCATTAAAGAGCAACAAAAGAAAAAAGCATACCCTTTTTAGAAAAAGATATAACGAGCTTAACAGATTTGCATTACACTTTACCTGTTTACTAAATTCACTTATCTACGGACTTTTAAATACTTTTCGTTTTTTTATAATTTCTCATATGTATGAATAATATCCATTCGCTTTTGTAATGCCCTTGGGGCAATGGTAGATCCGCTAAAAAATAAACAAAAAATCCAGCGTATCAAAAATTCTAACCCACTCCCCATGCACATTTATTTGATTCGTTTTTTTTTTTTTTTGCATAAATCCGCCGCAGTGGCAAACGCAAACAAATAAACACGGTACTAAAAAAGCAAACAATGAGAAAGGCAGCAACAGCAAAAGATACTCGAGGCTGTCAGTCTAGGATGAGGCATTGGGTATCGACTTATGGAGCATTGACAGTTTTGGGACACACAAGAACGAAGATTCTGGCTGGGAAAAAAAGGTCTTTCGATATGCCAAACGCAGCAATGTCATAATAATTATATCTATGTATGAGTGAGAGTTTAGGAAAATTTTATTGCATTAAGCAAGTCGACAAACAGACGATGGCATTAAACAGTCCAGCAAAGCGAATGTTAAGCACACACACTCAGCTGGCTAAAATGTGAAATTTGTTATTGTGTTTGTATTTGCTTGCCGCGCGCCTCGTCAATGTAATGTATTTGAAACGGAAATAAAAAGCCATGACCGGGCGGAGTAAACGGAAATGTTTGAATGATTCAATGACTGAATAAATGAATGCCTGAGTGAATGCGGCAATGTTGCGTCATTAGATATGCATGGCAAGGAGAACAGCACACATAATGCTAGAGAACAAGTGGAAAAGCGAAGCAACTTAATCAACTTAAATCAGGAAACTTGGAAAATGACACAAATTTGAGGTGAACGCGTGATTCACGCAAGAATTGAGTTTTTTTTTTGTAGTTTCTCAAAATGTTTTGGGTGCTAATTCTACACCCAATGAAGTTACTTCTGTAGATCAATTAAAAGTTCAGCTAAAAATAAACAAAATATACTGCCCGACTTCGATATACCCGTTACTCAGGGGAAGAAGTATTTCCCAGCCGTTACTTATATCAATAAACAGAGCATTAACAAAAAAATGTAAATAAGGGTTTTAAACTGAAACTAAACTGCACCGACAACCCAACCTACGACTGTTTAAAAATGCTGTGCCGAACTGAAAACCGTTCGATTCATCTCATCGACGAGTTTGATAAACTGCGGCGCCTACCTTAAGACAAAGATAATTGTAAATTTGGGAAATTGTATGAGAAAGACAACGATTCTTATGACCTTGCAACGAAATAGCGTTGTAGTTTTTTCCAGGCCTGCAAGCCGGTTTTGAACCGAACCTCTTGTGAAAAACATTTCTGAACCCGAACCTGTTCTCTATTATTATGTCGCCCACAGAAACTCGCCTTAGGGCCATTTCTCATAAAGCTGACAAATTATTCTTAATATTGGTTCAAAATATTATTAAAAAAATCTAAAGATCTTTAGCGATTTGGGTAAATTTGTACCCATACTATAAGACTACTGTTCAAAATAGCTAATAATACGCTGGTAAAAAAAATATATCAGCTGTAAAAAATACAAAAACAGATTGAAACATAAAATCTGTCTTAGCTTTTCCTTACATTAAATTTTTCAAAACTTTAAACAACATTTTTTTTGGGCGAAATTTGATTAAAATCAAAAAAAATTCATTTATAAGCGAGGATTTTTTAAAAACTTATAAATCTGTTACATAAATTTAGAAGGTTTATATTGTCCAAGGAAAAGTATTTCCGCATTTTAGAATATTTTTTGTAAGCTTTTATTTCTTAAAAAAAAAATTTGATTCTGGTTATTCTTTAATGGTGAATTTCTAATGCAAAACTCGTTTCTAAATGGAAATATATATTTGAAATAATCATTAATTAATAATAAGAAACGTTTCGGTATGATTCCGGTTTGATTCGGTTCCTATTATAACGGTTAACGGTTTTCGGTTTTCAAAAAAACTTGAATAACGGGTCCGGTTTCGATACCGGTACCTAGCTTTAAACGGTTTATTTTGGTAAACGGTTCCATTTCCGGTTATGGTATTATTCCCTGCAACTAACAAATTTAAATTGAAAATAAATTCAATCGTATGTTTAAAATACAGAAATTCGGAACATTTTTAACAAATTAATTGCTTGGGAAGAACCAAGGTTCGAACTTCAAACCAAATCCTTAAGACAACAACCTTGAACTTAAAATTAATGAACCTTAAACAATGGTATATTTTAATTTGATATCATTTGGATTTGCGGTTCTATTTGTTTCTTACTTCCTCATTCTGCAGTATATCCTAGGAAGTTGCAAATTTCTGTAAGTTACAATACCATCTCCAACTTGTGCTTAGCGCGTTTGAGCGTTTGTAAAGATAATGTTTCGTGTTCTTGTCGGTTAAGAAATTGCCAGGCATTAACTTTGCTAGGATATCCGACATTTTGCTCTGTGGATGCCCTGGTGGCTGAGAGTCCAATAGATACACATCATTCTCAAGATATCGTTATAACCTCTGCTGCATTAGTGTTCCCCAGTACTATCCAGAAATATATATCTTATGTTAAAGTAATTAAACGTTTTTTAAAGGCTGAGTTCACATTGATTGACGAATGGGACATAATAATCTAGTAAGCCTTTGTATATTGAACTCAGCCTAATACTCGAAAAATGAAAGTTTGGTTTGCTACAAAAGAGATGATATATGCCGAATCGGTGGTTTTATATATCCACTTCTTTACATCCCTGAAGGTAAAGTTGGCTCTTGAATTTGTAAGGTCCCACGCTTAAAATTGATCAGTTATATACAAACTTTGGCAAGTGAGAAGTATATTACCAATTTTCTTACTTGTTTTTTTTTAACAATTTCGTTACGATATAAACTCATTAGCTTAATCTAGCTGACTAGACTAGTTGTCCTCTTATTTGCACTAACCATTACCTCTTTAAATCACTTTTTATCAACTCAAAATACAATTCAATCAAATAGTTGTCCAAAAATCCATCACGCGGTCACCTCTTGTGTGGCTTTGTCAGAATCTGAGTGTGTGCCTATGTATAGGGTCATTAATTGAATTAGTGTCATAATTAAGCATCAAGAATACGAACACACAAAAAAATGCTTTTTACTTACATTCTGCTCATGTTGTACACGCTGCCGGTTTGATTGAAATCAGGGAATAGCGTCTGATTGGTCACCGAGAGCACATTACTCATGGCTTTGTACATCATGATGGCGGGAGTGTTAGTACTCCAGTTGCTCCAAATGTTCTCAGCATCCAGCAAATCATCCTCCATGGAATCACCGTTCATCGTATCCATGACTGGCGCTGTGGTTTTGCCCTGCGAAGGTCCTTTGGTGAACTTTGTTTACTTTGGCTAATGTTGCGTGTCCTTTTTGGGATTTACTTCTTATTTGGTTTCCATTTGTTTGCTTCTAAGCCTGGAAAATGCCAAGAGAAATGGAGAAGAATAAGTCTAATTTGGTTTCTTAGATATATATATATCTTTTATTTATACTTTTTTTTTGTCGACTAGAAACTAAGCGTTTGATGCTCGTTTTGAATCTAAACTTTTCAGACCTCCCACTCATGGCTGTGCAAATGTGTGCGTGTGCGCACCTAAATGGCCCCATATTGATTTTGATTTATTTGTATTGCTTTATGTGACACTTCAATGGCCTAGGCTCATTTGCGGCTTGTGGCATGTTTTAACCAAACCAAAACATAAAAGTTTATTTTTTGCGGTTGTGTCAAAAAACTGATTTACCACAATAGACTCTCGTTTCCTTTAAAAAAAAATGTTAATAAATGCTACTGAATTTTAATGGACTATTTCTCTGGCACTGGAAACTTTTTAAATTTGTTTTAAGTTCTTTGTCAAAAAGTTCAAAGGCATTTAATAATTAGAAGTTGAAAGCTGATTTCAATTAATTAAACAATTCTGAAATGTACATATTTTACGCGCCATAGAGTAATTATGAGTTTGGAAAGTAACTTTAAGCGCAAGTCCATATAAAAAGTAGCAGTCAGCTTTAACTTTTCAATTAACCAAAGGCAGAACAGAAAAACCACTAAAGCTATCTTAGATGAAAACAAAAAGGAAAGTCAAATAATTCATTCTTAAAAACTCAACTCTCAGCACAGTAAGATTTTATGTGTCCCTTGAGCTAGATTTACCTGTGGCTACAAGTGCTCCGTGACTTGCGATAGAAAATTGTTTTTTTTTCGAAATGACATTTAAACTTTTTATCTTTTGTTCCCTCAGACGATGTTGATGATGATGATGATGATAAAAGCCCTCTGTCAATTGACAGATTGAGACAATTGCATTGAAGTTGAGCACAGTTTTATTATTATTTTTACAAGTATTTTTATGAGGTATATTTTTCACAAAGTGTTTTGTCAGAAAATACACAGAAAAAAAACCGAACATTTTTGTACTGCAATTTTGCAAATATTCTAAAAGAGTAGTTTTGTATATGACTGCTCATTTTAGTGAACAAAGTGAGTTGCTTACTTTCAAGTGGGTTGTTCAGGTTTACTCTTGCTCACCAAAATTTGACGAAAAAAAATGGTCATAGATTCGACTTTATCGACAAAATTACATAGAACTCTCATAAATCCCCAATTCCAGAGCTTGGCGTGTTCTCAAAACTTTTAGCCTGAAATATTTAAAGAAACTTTGCCAAAGAAAGTTTACCAAAAAAATAAAAACCAAAGAAGTTAAAGATATTTATAGAAATTGTAAATTCCTTAAAATGGCAAATTTGACAAAAATCCTAAAAAAAAAATGTTCGTATGAAACCATCATTACAACTCAAAGAAGTAATGATGCAGTTCGATTCCTGGGACCCGACATAGGGGAATCCGTCGAGTTCGGTCATGTATTTTTTTGATTTGCACAATGTAATTGGAAATAAAACAACATAAATAATACGAGTAAAAATAACTACTTGTTTTTTTTTAAGGCAAAAGTTTGCCCTGAATTTTAGAAAATTGAAGTAATCATTTTTGGAAAAGTTTGTTTTCTAAAAACATGTCCAAAGAACACTTGGCCAAAATTTTGGTGCGATTTTTAAAATTTTTGGATAATTTCGGTCTGTTTTAGAAAACTATTTTTTTGGGTGTATACAACCACTTTTTGTCATTTATTTCAAACTCTTCAACTATTGCTTTACATAGTCGCGATGCTTTTGCGTTGTGTGGAAGTTTTGACATTTTAAGTGACACTGATATTTTTGAAATCGTATAACTATGACAAGACTTTATCTTATATTTAATTTTAAAGCATTTTTCATGTACTTTTTGAAAATAGCAACAAAAATTAAAAAGAAAAAATCCACACTCTATTTTTCAAAATTAACCTTTATTTAAATTTTGAATTTAAAAAAAAATTATTTTTATTGAAAAGCTGAGATTATTTCCTAAACATAAAAGTGGGACAACAAAAACTTTTGGAAATAATGAATTATTTATAATAATTAAATTTTAAATGTCATTTTAAAGCATTTTTCAGGTACTTTAAAAAAAAGGAAAAATTAAAAAAAAAAATAGAAGGCTAACATCGGCTACGCCGATGTTTTAAATACCCTTGCAGTTTTTAAAAGGCGCTACCATTGATAACAAAAAAGTTTTTCTCACTAGAATTAGTTTTTAGACCGATCGTTCCTATGGCAGCTATATGCTATAGTCATCCGATTTCGATCAATTTTTTCAGAATTGTGTGGAAGTATATGAAACTAATATATACGACGATTGGTGACGCTACGGTAGAAAACCAAAAAGTTTTTCCCACTAGAACTAGTTTTTGGACCGACCGTTTATATGGCAGCTATATGCTATAGTCATCCGATTTTGATAAATTTTTCCAGAATTGTGTGGAAGTAAGGGTTGACGGACAAACGGTAATATGAACTCACGATCGGTCATGCTGATCAAGGATATAAACTTTATGTGGTAAAAGCTTCTTTCTATGCGTTACAAAGATCGTACATTTTAATTGCACCGAGGGTATAAAAATACACCTCTCTTCTAAATTAACGTCATCTTTCGATTTTGACCCAAATAGAATTAAACCAGAAGCTTGCTGTGCCGAAGTTTTAATACACATAAAAATTTACTCCAATGATTTAACCGTAAAATATAATAGGATTTTAAAATTTTTAAATCATTGATAATAAAGATTGGAAACCATAAAAAAAGTTTTTCGTCGAAAAAACACATTTTTTGGACCAATCGGTCCTATGGCAGCTATATGCTATAGTCATCCGATTCGGATCAATTTTCCGAAAATTATGTGACAGCAGTAAAATTAGTATATACACGATTTTTTGCAAAGTTTGGATCAAGAAAGCTTTAAAACTGAGCAAGAGCTAGTTTTAGAGACCGACGTTTTAGGCAGACGAAAATGCTATACTCAGCTCGTCATGTTTATCAAAATTTTTTTGTGGATTGAATGTTCCTTGTATGCATTTCCGAAAGTATAAAACTAATAAATACCACGATTGGTGACGCTACGATGGAAAACAAAAAAGTTTTTCTTACTAGAAATAGTTTTTTGACCGACCGTTTATATGGCAGCAATATGCTATAGTTATCCGATTTTAATAAAATTTTCCAGAATGGTGTGAAAGTATATAAAACTAATAAATACCACGATTGGTGACGCTACGATGGACAACAAAAAAGTTTTACTCATTAGAGCTTGTTTTTGGACCGATCGTTCCTATGGCAGCTATATGATATAGTCATCCGATCCGGCCGGTTCCGACAAATTAGTAGCTGTGTATTTAGAAGTCTTTTTGCAAAATTTCAGATCAAGATAGCTTTAAAACTGAGGGAGGAGTTAGCGTAGAAACAGACAGACGGACAGACAGACGGACGGACGGACAAGCGGAAATAAACTCAGCTCGTCATGCTGATCAAGAATATATATAGTTTATGGGGTCGGAGATGCTTCCTTCTATGCGTTACAAAGATCGTGACAATTTTAATATACATATACAATATAAAAATACACCCCCTTTTTAAATTAACCCTTATCTTTAAATTTTGACCCAAATAGGAATTAAAAAAATTCGTTTGCATCGTAGCGCACCAATCGTAGTTAAGTTAAAAATTAGTTTTATATGCTTTCACACAATTCTGGAAAAATCAAAATCGGATGACTATAGCATATAGCCGCCATAGGAACGATCGGTCTAAAAACATCTTACTTCCTTTGTAACATGAAGGAGATCCCCCCCCCCATTTCTTGATCAGCAGACGAGCGAGTCTATATAGCCATGTCCGTCTGTCCGTCTGTCCGTCCGTCTGTTTCTATGCTATCTCCCTCCCTCAGTTTTAAAGCTATCTTGATAAACTTTGCAAAGTCTTTAAATACCTAGGCGCCTGTCGGAACGGCCGATCTGACTATAACTGCATAGAACGATCGTCCGAAACTTGTTCTAGTAAGAAAACTTTTGTTTTCCATCGTATCAAATCTTGGTATATATTAGTTTTATATCCCTTTCACAATTCTGGAAAATTTATCAAATCGGACTATTCATATAGCTGCCTATAATGGTCAGTAAAAAACTAGTTCTAGTGAGAAAACTTTTGTTTTCCATTGACGTCCCCAATCTTGATATATTAGTTTTATATCCCTTCCACAATTCTGGAAAATTTATCAAAATCGATTATAGCAAGCTGCCATATAAATGGTCGGTCAAAAAACTAGTTCTAGTAAGAAAAACTTTTTGTTATCCAGCGCTTCCTTAATCTGGAAAAATCGCACGGTAAATTCTATCTATTTTTTTAATATTATTTAATATTTAATTGATCTTACGTTTTCATCAAATGAAGCTAAAAACCAACTAAAAGATCTTATAATATTAATTTCAAATTTATTTTGTATTTTGTGCAGCTTTATTTATTGATCCACCAAGTATTCAGAGCAGCAACCACAATACTCGTAGCCTTCACATTAATGAACTCGGTTTACTCCTTTGGAATTCCATGTGGGACGACATACTACTAGGGATGCCGGATATTTGATAAAAACTGAATAACTACTACTTGACGCATATTCAAAGCTGCCATGGCTTCTTTTGCTGCTACCTGCAACGTTTTGGCCACCCAACGCCCATGAACGATAGTTAAGTTATAAGCAATTCAAATAATTCGTACCAACGCTGCCAGTAACAGCCACAATCACAATGTTCACACACAAGTTTGGCAGCTATATACAAACTTTGGTAGATACAGAGTTTAGTACTGTGGACTTGACCGACTTCCTTACTTGTTTAAATTGAAAATGTTTTTAAAGTAAATATAAAGCATTTGCGGTGGACAAAATCTCTATTATAGTGGTGGCAAAATGAACAGAATGAAGGAAGCGTATATTTTCCAAGGAAATAATTAATTAAGTGGGAGAGGGCAGCTGCCTCCCCTTAACCCACCTGGCATCGCCCTTGACATTAGTACTTACTTACTTACTAAAAACCAATAGCGTCTACCTTTCCAAAATCTCATTTCATCCATGAAATTAATATGAAAGCAATTTCCTTGTATATGTATTTTGAAAGGATTACAAATGAACACAATAGAATAAGCTGCCACACATGATCCAGCCCGGCTAATAGCTGCAATGCCGTGATAAGACAAATAATCAGCTTAAATGATGAAATTTTGACCAAGTAAGTTTTCAATTAACTTGGGCAATCACTTTACTTGGCCGACAAAATGCTGTCAGTTTGCCACCAATATAAATTGGGTTGGCAAATAAGTCATGTCGTTTTTTTTTTAATTTTGACAAAAAATGGATTAAGTGGTATTTCCAAGAATTTTGAAGAGAGAGAAACAAATGATAATAATCTGATAGTGCAAGGTCGGGGCTCTACGATGGACAGTGATTAAAAAGGTACCCTTGCCTAGGTAAAAAAGTCTCTGGAAGTCTTGGCCATAGCACATCGGTTAAGTGATGGCTGCGCGCTTGCCTTTTTCAGGCATGTATTTCCTTTGCCTTTTTAAAGTTCGAGTCTGAAAATTTATTTATTGCCGCGATTTCCTCTTTAAAAAGTTGGAAAGTTAAGGATTTTTTGGTTAACCAAATTCTTACCAAAAAATAGATCTAGTTTTATCGAAAATATCGATAATATCGATTATTTTGTATAGATTTCGATATGGATTTTTTTTCAAATATCCGAAGGCTCGGTTCATAGTTCGGCTCGGGCAATCCAAAAAACCCGAGCCCAACCGGGGTTTAGGGGTTCGGTTTCAAACTGGTTTGCAGCCTTGGCTATTTTTAATTAAATATAAGAAAAAGTATTTACAATAATTAATTTATTAATGTTCATAGTATATATTTTTTTATTTATTTATGAAGTGCTTTAGAAAGTTAAATCGCCTGACTTTTAAAGTTAAAGTAAATAAGCAATTACCCAAAATTAAGTTCAGTTGAAGATAATTTGAGTTCGGGATTCCCCACTCTGTGTATGAGAATTGACTTTTATACAAACACTGGTTGCGGGCAAAAATCAATTATCGACAAGTTGATCACAAATACACAAAACATATGCGAAAAGAAAAGAAAACAGAAAACGAAAAATTAATAAGCTAGAGTAGGTGTTGCACTGCAGTGCAATGACAGCGATGCAGTCTTAATGAAAAGTAAACAAACTTCAAAAGGAATGTTGACTATAATTGGCAGCTCGACCACTCCCCTTCTCTACCCACCTCGCCCCTACTCGCCCCTTCTAAGATATAAACTAACAATGTGCACAAATATTTGGGAAAATAGCAAAATGCCGGTCCGCCTTTTCTTTGGTGCGGGCGCTTCTTTTGACTGATGGCCCTTCAAATTGCGTTTTCTGCAATAATCGCACATAAATTAGATTTCATTTTTTGCTTTTTGTTCTTCTTCTTCGCATCCCAGTGAACTTGAAAAATGGCCAAACTGTCACGTTCCATTGGCGGCCACGGCAGAAAAGTGCTGATAAAGTCACAGTAGGTCCGGTCATGCGAGCAGATTACGTATACGCCATGTCGTACACAAACCCACAACTCTCTTGTGTTTTGTCTGTCAGCAAAAAGCTGTAAAGTTTAAATGAATTTGTCTGCCTTTCCGCTTTTGTCTATTTGTTTTGTTTTTTGCTTTTTCTTTCGTGTTGAAACTTAAACTTTAGCTAGCAATTTACACGCGGCTTAACATAGCAATAGCACAATAGTTACCCTAAGGATAATGTTTTTAAAAAAATAGCGCTTTCGTTGGCAAAACAAACATTCAGTGTAAATTGTAAACTATCTACTCTTCTGGAGCAAGTCAGGGGGTATGACAGACTAGTGGATAAGTGCGTTTGATAAAGAGAAATTTCAAAAGGGACAAAACTAAGAAATTGTTCATATTTTTTCGGGTATGAGCTAGGTTCGATTATGTAATTTTGTAAGATTTGGAATCATACATCGTTCACCGATCCAATGAACGATAATCGAGTTCTAAGCAAAACAAATAATTACACTGGGCAGCACCGGCCGCTACCGTGATGGATAGCACTTACACAGTTTGTGTTGATAGTTAAAAACATACTTGGGCAGGTTATCGTTCCTTCAAGAGTCGGTTAAGTCAAATGTTTGTACATATCCATTGAATTTTTGCTGTAAAATAATGCAATACATTTTCACACAGCTTAATTTATTTTGACCGCAGACTGGCATAAAATTTGGCTATCTAGTCAATAAGTCCACCTAAATGTAATAAAACACTTCACTCACTTTCATTTCATTAGGTATTTTGGCAAATTTACTTAGCAATTGAAATAAAGAAAGCATATGCAATATTTCTTCATGAAAATTTGTTCCTTCTTTTTTTTTATATTTTTGATGCTATATGTAATTTGTGTCTTGTGTGTGTTTTTGTATTTGACAAGTCAAGTACAGGGTGTGCACACAACAGAGAGCAATATAAAAGTAAATTTAGGTGTGTGAGTGTGTGTGTGTGCTGAGGAAAAACTTGGGTCTATGTGTGCCACAGCATATGTATGTCAATATGAGTTGGGACTACTGTTCCAGTCCCATGCTGGTCTACGTTTACCCAGCACGGCCACACACTCACATACAGTTTCATTTCCTGCCACCCACACTGAGATAGTACGAAGGGGGCTCGAGGTTCGGTGGAAGCAAAGTTCTAAAACAATTTAATACAAAAATGCGAAAACGTGGTTTGGGGACTACACAATAAAATGAAATAAGCAGCATACTTTAACGTTGGCTGCATATTTATTTTCCTTCTGTTTGTTGTGCACATGCCCAATGGAAATGAACTTGAATTGTAATTACCAGGCGCCTAAACGCAGGCACACACACATAGCCTTTTTTAATTTTCAAACTCACACCTATATATATATATATACATATTTAAAAAAAAATTAAGCCGAAAATTGGCCACATGCTTGGCCAGAAATGTGAAATTAGAAAATGAGTAAAATTCATCAAAATGATTGTTTAATGAGCTTCACTATGAAAAGCTCGAAAGCGTAAAATTTATTTACGCGTATGTGTTTTCCTTTCACACCTACAAATATTTAACAATTTCTGGCAAATATATAAATAACAAACAGGCTGATAAACACACCGCAATGTATACAACCAGATATGCATACATACGATATTTGAATTGAAAGCAAAAAGCAAAGTTCCAGACAGCAAAGGCAACGTTTAAGAGTTGCACACACACACACTCAGCTGCGGCATGACAAGTCGCATGGTGGGGCAATCTGTTTCTAAAATTCAATTCTGTTGTTTATGTGTATGTGTAGGAATTTAATTGTTAAAACACTTTTAATCTGTTCGGTGTTTATGATAAATATTTAAAATGAAAGCAAGAAATTTCATTAGACGGATTTTAGTTTAGTGGTGATGTCTTGGACCGAGAGCTAGGGGAAGTTATCAAATTTGTGGTCTAAAAGTGGTCAACTCTTTCAAATAAAATAACAAAAGTGATCAAATCGAACCGTTGATGCATTCTTGGAACGGGCTCAGAAGGGCAACGAACCTAGGTTTATGTGGTACCAAAACTAAAGTTGGAGTTTAGGTACCACATATTTTGAATTCTTCAATCCAGACGGTAAAAACCATTTTGAGGAGTAGAAACCGTATCCCCTAGGGGCACATTTGGCAGACTACCCAGTTTTCGAAAAAAAACGATTTCCTGATACTGGGTGCGTTTCCTAAAAAGTACAAGGCAGTCGCAAATATTAGGTATGGGCAGGGGTGGGCATCTGTGGCTACTAGATCCCGTCGTCTTTTTTGTTTGAAAAGAATCCACTTGCAATGGGCAATCGGTTTCAAATGCTTAAATAATTTCGATCTTCAATATGGGTAATTCTTTTTCAAATCGAACGGACTTTAAACTTTTTATTTTAATATATTTTTTTTTATATTATAAAAAATAATAAAAACGAGAAGGCAAAGCTAACTTCGACTGTGCCGGTAAAATATATAAAGGATAACGATATCAGATATTTAAAATTTTTAAATCATTGATATTAAAAATTTGATACCATAAAAAAAAACTTTTCTTAGTAAAATACATTTTCCGACCGATCGGTCCTATGGCAGCTATATGCTATAGTACTCCGATTTTTATAATTTTTTTCAAAACTATGTGAAAGCATATAAAAGTAATATATACCAAGATTGGGGACGCTACGATAGAAAACAAAAAAGTTTTTCTCACTAGAAGTAGTTATTTGACCGACCGTTTATATGGCAGCTATATGATATAGTCATCCGGTTCCGACATAGTAGTTGCGTGCAGTAAAAAGAAGTCTCTGTGCAAAATTTCAGCTCGATAGCTTTAAAACTGAGGGACTAGAATGCGAAGAAACAGACAGACGGACGGACGGACAGACGGAATTGAACTCAGTCGTCCTGATCAAGAATGTATATAGTTTATGGGGTCGGAAATGAATATTTCTATGCGTTACAAACTTCTGGGCAAAATTAATATACACTTTTCAAGTGTATAAAATTAACCGAAATAAGACCTCGAGATGCCGATCTCTGAGAATACCACGGTTTTGCTGATTTTATAAACAATTTCGAAAAAGGAGAAAACTCAAAAAAACGGAAAAAAAGGTTTTTTAAAAATTGATTTTCTAGGTTCTGTTTATCGGACAAATATCGGATTTGTTGTTATGAATAGAATTTCGTTGAGGCTATTAAAATTATTTATTAAAAAATTAGTTTTTTACTCAATAATATTACGTAGTTATTGCTAAAGCTTATGTACAATTTTATTTTAAGTGTTAACCACGATGATATAGCTTCTAAGAATTTACAAATTATTGCCAGTGTATTTTATATTTAATTATCTTCACAAAAAATTTAACATCGGCCAAATCGGACACCTATATCATATTGCTGTTATAGGAATGATTTGTTTAATCGTATTTTATTGAGGTGTAGGGTGACCATAAATCTGACCAAAGCGTGAAATTATGGCAAAAAAATCTGGTCATAATATTTTTTTTCAAAACCGTGATATACTCAGATATCGGCATCTCGAGGTCTAATTTCGTTTTTAATTAAAAAATCAAAAGTAAAATGTTTAAAGTCTGTTCGATTTGAAAAAGAATGGCCCATATACAAATATGAAATTTCAACTCGAAATAGAAACGATTACACGAAAATCGACTCGAAATTCGTACCATGGCCGATTACGGACGTTTTGTTTGAAAATTAAATCTTGAGTTTTTTACTTAACTGCCAATAATTTCGAATTTTTTAAGATATTTCAGTGAAATATGGCGCATTAAAATTGTAAAATTTTTTTCTAAAAACTGACAACTTATTAGCAACATTAATAACGCTGAAATTTACAGTCGGATTTAAAGGTAGAGTATGATTGATTAATAGCAATTTCAATTACATTTCAAGAAAATGTGCCCTTTAAAAAAACACTTACACCATTACTGAATATAAACACATTTTCCTAAAGCTATCTTATCTTTTCAATCCAGTTATTTCGCGATATCTCGAAAACGGCCACACTACCAATTCTTGGGATTCTTTTGATTTTAAAATTTATACTATTAATTAAAGCATTAATTTACTTTTTCGAAGTCTAATTGTTTTGCATACTAGAGTTGGAGAATCTAGTTTATTTCAATGACCTAGTTTATTTTTAGATGAACTATTCACTTTTAAGTTATAGTTCATTTTATGAACATTAGTTCATTTTGTGAACTATAGTTTATTTTTGTGAAATATAGTTCATTTTTTGATTAATTATTCACTTTTAAACTATAGTTCGTTTTATAAACTACAGTTTATTTTAATAACCAATTATGCAGCAAACTTACCTTTTCAATTTTCATTTGATTATGGAAGTTTTCTACAACAAATGATTTTCCGTGAAAAAATGAGCTATAGTTCAAACACTGATACCTAGTTCATTAGTTAAATGAATGGTTTATTCGAACTAGTTCATGAAAATCGGCAGAACTCTATTGGATACTTACTCGTTTTTGTGCTTATTTTCATTCCAATTGGAATCTATTAATTTTGCTTGCTCTTAGCTTTTGGCAGTACGTTGATAGAAAATATGAAATACATTAGGGCCATTTACACATTTAGTAGTTTCTTTTGAAGAGACTATCAGGCCTGTGTCGGGTTTCACTCAAGTGGTATATGTTCACTTTTCTAATAAACTATTCATTTTATAGGACAGATTCGACATCATAATCTGAAAATATCATTACACAAACAATTTTCCAACAACACATATACCACATTTGAATTCGACAAATTCTGCAGAAAGTCAAATCCGGAACAGGAATGTTTGGTTTCTTGGATCTTTAAAATAAAGATGATATCGAATTTAAAGTTACGCAATGAGCAATTATACTGTTCACAATAATATCAGTAAAATTAAAATGATGTTGAAAAAAGATTCGAAATTGAATTATCTCTTTCTCAGCCAGGAACAGCGAGAGTTCATAAAAGGTACTGCTTATACCCGCCATCAATGTATTCCGGTTAAATTTGAAAACTACTCCGGCTCAGGCTCATTTTAACTTTTATGCAAATTATCATTTTTTAATTAATCGACTTCTGTACTTTTTCTAAAAAACGTACCAATTTGCTTGAAACACATTTTTTGGTTTCTTAAATTTAATGCTTAAACTTTTGTTTCCATTTGCAGCTTCCAGATGTTCTTATACGTGAGGCTTAGCTAAAAAATGTCTTCGGCTTTGCTACGTGTTCCCATTACTCTTATAAAGTTTTTAGCCTTAAAGCTTAGCAACCATCATTTTCTATGGAGGCAAACAATTACCCCAGTCCACGGCCACTTAAATTGACCATGGCTAAGTATTATGTACCATTTAAAGCAATAGAGCAAACACACAAAAGAAGGCAACAAAAGCCGCAACACTTTATTGAGATAGCAGCCGCAGCAAACATAAATAGTTGTAGCACTCATACGACCTGTTGTACACAAATTGCCAGCATTGTATTCCAGAAGACGGAGCCAGAGTTCTTGGCCCCTTATCTTATCTGCTTGAGTTTATCAAAAAGATATTTATGCCCTGAGGCATGCAGAGACAAAAAGAAATCTGACAAATGTATGTAGAAATTTAGATACTCTTGCATACCCATATATCCAAACAACAAAAGATATATGTAACTGAACGGATTGATTCACGGCAGATTTGAGTAAATGTATTATGGATTGATTTAAATATATTTGTTAGACTTGCAATCAAAAATAAAAACTTTTGCTGTAATAAAAAAAACTACAAAAATCCTATTTCATTCTCTAAGCAAACAATTGTAATGCCATAATACTTGTTTGTAAAATAAGCACTCGAATCGCGTGCCAAGATGTCATTAGACTGTTAAATGTGTTTAGTCATTCTAATTGCCTGGCCCCACTTTATTTCCTTCTCTCCGTAACAGCGTCAACACTAAAATCGAAAGTGTTTCTTGATAGAACTTTATGGACTCAATTGTAGTAAACTTTTTTTTTTTATTGTCTACAAATAGCATAGCCACGAAAACAATTTCATCCAATATAATTGGCTCAAGAGCTATAATGAAGAGCATGGAATCAAGTCTAGTAGGGACAGGCTCTAAGTACGAGGCATCGTTTATCCTGACAATATAGGATACAATTGGATTTGTATGCAACTTAACTTAACAACTTGTTTTAAAATAATTACCCAAAAAATTAAAAAAAAAATTAATGATTTTTTTCGCTTCAAGAAAAATAAAAATTTTTTAAGTTTTTTTCAAAATAATTTTTACTATTCATAAGACAAGGTATATCTAATAAATTAATAATTTTTGAACTAAAAATAGTGAATTTTAACTCTTTTCGTGACTTCGTATGCCGCAGAGATGAAAAAGTGTATTGGAGATACGGCCAACATATTGAAGATGCCCTCATTTTGCCAGATCAATGCCAATAGGTAAAAAGACCTACTTTACCTCTAACAGTTGCAGAGGCGGCGATGGGCAGCTGGACCTTTTTGAATTAGGTAAAGGAATAATCAAAGAAGATATCTTGAAAATATGGCAAATAGTATAACAAATTACAATTTTTTTTTCATTTTCCATCAAAGAAAAAAAATGTCAAAAACGAACAGTTGGTTATTTTGACAAACACTTAATAAATACATCAATCCTTAGAAATAACAAAATTACGATTCGTTTCCTACCATAAAGCGGACAAATAATTACCTAACAGTTTTGTGTGTTTTTTTTTAAACTGAATATCGGCCAAACTTTAAAGGGCTATATCTTCTAAGGGTTTCATATTTGAAATCGTTAAAGAATTTCCTATAAGATGAGTTCATTCAAAATTTCGTAGGCCCACATGCAATTTTTGATTTTCACGTGTACTATGGGCGCCGCTATGCGTCGTCCACAAACCAGTGCGTAAATCGGAAATTCAAAACATATATTTTAGCACATAGCTTAACATATCCGCTATTTTAACGAATTTTGTTGCATTTCCATGAGCTGTTTTTTCCAAAAAATTAATACAATCTTATGGCAGGACAACTACATTGATTCACAAAATGTGTATAGGAAATATGAAAAGGGTAACTGATGGCTCTTACATTAATAGTCAAAGAAATAAAAAAAAATAATAAATATAAAAATTTCACCCAAATGAATTCTTCATTAATATTAAACAACCTCAAGAAATCGCCAATTAAAAAGAAGTAAGAAAAGTCGTTCAAGCTAGAGCTGTAAAACCATCGATAGTGCCCCCCATCGATGTTTTCGATAGTGATAGTCTAAACCATCGATTATTTCGATATTATCGACCTAAAAAAAAGTTTTTTATAAAAAATGTTTAATTCTTTTTTAAACCTATTTTGTTTAAACAATTCAGGTTGTATTGCATATATACAGCTGCGGCAAAAATAAAATCACTTTTTGTACTATTAAAAAGGGCAAAGAATAATAGTTTGAAAGCAACTTGATTAATGATTAATGAAGACTGCAAATTTAAAAAAAAATGTTGTTGTGTCCGTTCTTCGGGAAGTACATAAGAATATTAATATTATTAATTTATAATGATTTCAAATTAAATAAAAAGTTTGCGGGATTATCCGTTCTTCGGAAAATTGATGGAAATATTGATATAAATTATTAAAAATGATTATAATTTGAATAAAAAAGTGAGATCATCCGTTCTTTGGGAAGATGAGGTTAAGGAACATAATGATAAAAAAATAAATAAACTCAGTCCTGCAGCCACTGATTTTTGTTAAGCATAAGGAGGATATTTAAATGCTTTGGTTTTAAAGATGTCCATCTCTTAGATATTATTTGACCAGCTTTGCTAAACACTCTCTCTAATTCGGTAGAGGATGCCGGAACGCAGAGTTAGCGCATGGCGATTTCCACCAAGCTTGGGTATACCAAGAAATGAGTCTGTGAATAACAATACATATACATATACTAGCATATAACCCGGCGCGCTTCGCTTCGCCACCATCAGTATAGCCGCCAAAATGAAGCAAAAAACGCTTGGCAATGATCCCACCACCGCCCCCATTTTCCGACCTTCAGAAATGAGAAAATTCCGACCATATTCCGACCTTTGCAGTGAACTTCCCGAAATAAAAAATCATGAGTTTCCATTCATTCTAACCCTTGAACTTACAAAACAAATTTTATTCAGATCGACTTACAAATAGCCATCGTCACTGAAACGAAATACGCCCACCATTATTCTTGCCTGTGGGCGGAAATTCCTCCACCGAGAAATCTAATGTCTCATTATTTTCTATAATGTGTTCACAAAACGATTTTGAAGTCAATCGGATTAAAAATAGGTTTTACCATATAGAATTTTCCAGGTATTCCCCACTCTTGGGGCGAATTTTCCAACATCGCGATGTATCGATGGTGGAAAAAACAATCGATGATGACCCGCAGCACAGCCACCATCGATATTATCGATATATCGTAGATAGTTTTACAGCTCTAGTTCAAGCCCGACTGTAATATACTCTGTACCTGTTAGTCTATAACTGATGACATTTTAAGTATGGTCAAGTGGTGCCCATCGCGATTGCGCCCAGTGCTGCCCAGCGTAATTATTTGATTTGCTAATAACTCGAATGTGGTTCATCTGATATAAACACGGTATATAGTGGATCGATAAGTAATGATGATTTAAATATATGCCCAGAAGGTTTGAACAATCTATCTTTAAAATTGTGGGAGATATGAGATTTTTTCAAATTCTCTTTCGATCATAAGGACAGACGGTCATGGCTATATCGACTCGGCTGTTGATGATGATCAAGAATCAATATACTTCTGGCTGTTGCGTACATTTGCAGATACCCAATATACTCTTAGTACCTACGGTACAGAGTATAAAATAACTCTATAGCAAATATCAATTATACTAGTTTACAAAAATATGTACTTTGGAATGCTGAACTCAAAAATTAAATTCAAAAATTTGTCTATTGGTACGTTTTTGAGTTAGAATTTTGTTTAGTTAATTCTTTGGGTACCCTACCATTTTATTACATATCTCGAGATAGAAACTTTAGATGGTGTCAAGCAAGGTATTAATCAAAAGGGTATGCAATTTTTATTAATCTAGTTGAAGATCATTTTAAAATCGGTTTAGTAGTTTCCATGCTACAAGCAAAAATATTTCGAAAAAATCGATTAGGTATTCATAAAGAATATCTATGGATAAATAAAGTAGTTGTGAGCAATTGAGTACAAGTACTATCAGTCTAATTTCAGTGTTTTATGTATTTACCAGAAAATTGTTGGTATTTTTTCTTCGTTTTTGGCCTTGCTCTTTTTTTTTGTAATTTTGCTTCTATTGGAACTCGTACATTGAGCAAAAAAGCGAAGTGAAACAAAATTTTAATTAACACGTAAAATAGTCAAATTTGACTCTTAGTACTTTCACAAATTTGCTCATAACATCGCAATTTATCGACAGATTTTCGTCATCAAAACCTTAATTTCTCCATAAATGTACAATTCGTGAGTGTAAAAGAAAAAACAATTTTTTGATTTTAGATTTCAACCATTTACGGATTTTGGGAATCAAATTTTTTGTTTTTCATTTAAAATACTAAGCCGATTGGAATATTATCTTGAACGAGATTAAAAAAAATTGCATACCCTTTTGATTAATATCTCGCTTGACTCCATCTAAAGTTTCTTACGCGTGATATGGCTTAAAATGTAAAGGTACCTACTGAAAAACTAAAAAAAAATTCTATCTCAAAAACGTATCCATACAAACATTTTTAAAATTCTTATTTAGTTTAGCATTCCAAAATACATCTTAAAAAAATAATAACTTTAATGGGTCTTTTTCGCTGTAAACTAGTGTTATCGGAATAAACCTGTTAATTCTAAAGAAAATTAATTTTTTAATATAGAAAATATCAATAATATCGATTTTTTCAACAAAATATCAATATAAATATCGAAATGATAATTTTTCAAATTCGCAAAGATTAACGAAATATTTTTTTTTCAAATTTCTGGCATCCCTACTGGGTGTAAACTTGCCAGGTTTTTTTTTTTTTAAATTTAAAAATTTAACACATATTTTTGCTTTTTCAATTGGTACACAATAAAATTCTATAAAAAAAGAAGAGCCTTCCTATTTTATACACATACAAAAATATACATTTGAAATTGTTTTTTTGGGGATATTTCAATACCCATTTTCATATCCTTGTCATTTTTCAGCTCCATTGAATGGTAATTTAGTTTTTAGTAAGGATCAATTTAATATTATTTAATATCAAATGTATAAAAGAATATTATAAAATCCAGTCTAAATGGATTACGAAAATATCCTTTTGTTTTCTGTGTATTATCAAAATTATTTGAGTATCAAAACTGTCTTTTAATTAATTAAGTAAACCCTCATATATATATACTTAATTGGTTCGGATATGTTTGTGTATTCTATAATAGCCTTGGCAAAGGGTATAAAAATTAACTCTCGCACAAAGAGTCTGAGAAAGATAGGCAACCGTTGCCTTGCATTACTTTATATTTACCCAGAAAGGTTGGAATATTGGACAACAGTAAATTGGTACGCCCTTCTCGTTCCACTGGCTCATTCAATTTATTGCAATTATGTGTAAATTAAGCAACAAAGGCGAAGAAAGAAGACGTTGGCAGCCAATGTGGGTGCATAAGGCAAGTAGTTGGAGGGAAAGGCAGGAGGGACAATGCAAGGTTGAATGGAGAAACTTAAAATCATTAAAATATGCACATGATTCGCAAAGTTGTTTTGGACAACCTTCATTTAAATTCATACAGAGCAAAGATAGTGAGTTAGCTGTCCGGATGAGAGCTTTAAAAATGTTCATGATTCCAAAGACGTCAAGATTGCGGCCAGAGGCGTAGAGAAACTGGGTCTTCCTTACATCAATCCTAAAACTAAGTCGAGATTGTATTTATGTTCGTTACTCGTAGAGTAAAAAGGGTATACTAAGTTCGTGCAAATGTATGTAACAGGCACAAGGCAGCATCTCCGACCCTCTTAAGTATATATTCTTGATCAGTAAAAATAGCCCAGTCAATATAGCTATATCCGTATGAACAGAGAGATCTTAGAGATGGTAAGAGATGTATCGAACTTAAACTCCCTATACTTGAATTGTTTCTATGTTACAACTTTTAACAGTTGGGGACCCAGCAGTTTACCCCTTTGACTACGTCTCTTCCTTGAGCGAATGTCGCTTCGGTTTCAATTTAATTAAATGTTTTGATGCATGACAGGGCACCACCAGCCAGGACACGGACTTGGGCACGGCACTTACTTATAACTTATTCGCATTCGTTTAAAGATACAAACTCAAGTTTCAGCTTGTTTACGCCTCCGTGCATCTTCTAGAGGGACAATTTTTCCAAGCCCAAATTCAAGTTCCACTAATGGCCATCGCCAAACACTTTCGACTGTCCAACTAATATGTACTAATGTGACATGGGGATTTCCACCTCTTCACTTTCCCCGTCCTCTTCTTCTTCTTCTTGTGTCTGACTAAAAGCTATTCTAGTTGAAAGGAATTTAGTTTGCTCAGCTGACCATAATCTTGGTGCGGTGTGTGAGTAACTTTCACAAATTAAACCAAAACCGCTGGCACAAAAAAATCAGCAAAAAAAAAGGTCTTTCGGTCTAGCTTAATAGTTGGCATTTAATATTTAGCACCGGCTGTTGAAGAAACAATTCGTCCACGTTCCAATTAAAAATTACCTGAGAAATTTTGTTATTTGCATTTTATGTAAATTCATTGACAGGTGGAGTAATTATTAAAGTATAATTATCTCTGATCAATGTCATTATGTAAAACAGAAATAACAAGAACTGACATTTACATTAAAAATGCAATTATATGATTCCAGCTGAAGCTGGGCAAGTGACCAAAATGTGGCTGCTGGCAACTTGATAGCAATTATATAATTTTAAATATTGTTTTGACACAATTACAAAAATATGCTGGCATTAAGAATACACGATGGTGTAACAATAAGTAACCGTGTTAGACATGAAATTGCAAGTTTTTCTAAAAAAATTTAAATTTTCTTTTCATTTGTCTTCGTCCAACTTTTTTATACCAAATCGTCGACATTATAAATACGAACGGATCCCCATTATAGTGTATTCATATAAACACGGATTGATTTGGTAAAGTGGTCATGATTTTACAGTTATGTATATATGTCCAGATAATTGATTAACCTATGAACTATGTGTTTAAAAAGGTTGTTACTAGTTGCTTACCTATGGGTTATTAAAGTCAACATTTGTGAAAAAATCTATTTAATAGTAACTAAAAAATTTTTTTTTCCAATTTTATATTTTTTATGTTTTTTTTTAAGTTTTTATTTTTTAAAATATTACCCAAAAAAATGAAAAAAAAATTAATAATTTTTTTTCCAATTTTATTAAACATTTTTTAAAGTTTTTTTTTTAATTATTTTTACTTTTCCTAAGACAAGATATAGTCTTAGGTATATCTAATAGATTAATCATTTTTTAACTAAAACTAGTGGAACTGATGCCGCAGACATAACAAGTGAGAAAGTCGGTCAAGCCCGACTGTAATATACTCTGTACCTGTTTGTACGTAACTGATAACTTTAAAGTGAGAGGTTTTTTCAAAATCTGGGGTGGCAACTCTTTCGACTATCGTTCATCTGGTTGAAAAACGATGTATGGGGGCTCGATAAGTAATGATGAGTAGAATTACCTTAACATAAACGTATCTATATTAGTCACGCGGGAATCACGCGTGATTTCTGACCGCAGGCCATCTTAATTGCATCGCTCCTCTCATACTTGGTCTTTGCCTACTTACACAAATATCTATGGGAAAGAAGGCGGGGGGAAACTGAGAGCGGCGCAGTCCCATTAGATCCTGCCATCAAGCAAGGTCCAATTGGGAAATTACCAGTCAGCTATTGCCTTCTCGGTCTCTCTTTCTCGTAAGTTCTACCAATCGCTGCAGTGTTGTTGTTGTCGTTGGTTTTTATTTTCTTTTACGTATAGCTCTAATATCGTTCATCTGATCGAAAAACGATGTCGATTCATAATAAGTAGTAGAATATATCTCTAAAATGTTCGAACTATCTATCTTGAAAATTGTGGAAGTTATTTCGTTTTTTTTCAATTTTTGGGGGAGGCAGGGGGCCCGGCAAAAATCAAAACTAAACTTGATCTGCCTGCAAGTAAAAGAAATATATGTTCCATACACTTCAAACCTCTGGAAGGCAAAGCTAACTTCGACTGTGCCGAAGTTTTAATACACTTGCAAAAGTTCACTCCAACTAATTTATCCGGTAGCATATATGTATATGGGATATAGATTAGAGATCTGCACGAGTACAGACTAGTATCATTACCTAGCTGTCAAACTGGCACCGTAGCATAGTAGGAACCGCACCGTTTTAATCATTTTACTCGTTTTTATTTTTGTCAGTTTTTTTTCCGAATTATTTTTGAACGTACTGTTCGTTTAAAATTTTTTTTTAAATAAAATGAAAATAACTCAAAAGCTGCAATCCGGACAATACAAGCGAGTTGAAGCAAATGGATCCAGCGACGTCTGGATTTTTTTTTGGCAAAGTAGCGGCTACTAGAATTTGTTTGACATGTTCAGTGCAAAAAAATGCCTAAAACTATTTATTACCCACAGATTGACATTAATTATTATTGTTTTTTTCTTAGATTATTCTCTGACGATTCCACGATTATAATCGTATGGTGCCACGATGCTGATTACTACTCGTAATCATGAAAATGATTACCTGTTACAAAAAAAAGTAAATGTAATCGTAAAAATTAGTATTTTTACTCATGATTCCGGCATCGTGTAATCACTCTTGCAGTTCTCTAATATAGATATCAGATATTTAAGATTCAAAATCATTGAGAATCAAAATTTTATCACGCTACCATAAGAAAACAAGTAAGAAAGTCGGTCAAGCCCGACTTTAATATACTCTGTACCTGTTTGTATGTAACTGATAACTTTAAAGTGTGAGGGTTTTTCAAAATCTGGGGGTGGCAACTCTTTCGACTATCGTTCATCTGGTTGAAAAACGATGTATGGGAGCTCGATTACATCGCTCCTCTCATACTTGGTCTTTGCCTCCTTACACAAATATCTATTGGAAAGAAGGGAGGGGGAAAACTGAAAGCTGCGCAGTCCAGTTAGCTAATGCCAATTCCAATTGGGAAATTACCAGTAAGCTGTTGCCCTCTCGCTCTCTCTTTCTCGTAAGTTCTACCATTGGCTGCGGTGTTGTTGTTGTCGTTGCATTAAATTTTCTTTTAAATATAGCGCCACTGTTGTTCATCTGATCGGAAAACGATGTATGGGGGCTTGATAAAAAATGATGAGTAGAATATATGTTTAGAAGGTTCGAACAACCTAACTCCAAAATTGTGGAAGATATTAAGTTTTTTTCAAATTGTGGGGGAGGCAGGGGGCGTGGCAAAAATCAAAACTAAACTTGATCTGCCTGCAAGTATAAGAAATATATGTTCCATACACCTCAAACCTCTATCTCTTACCATCTCTGAGATCTCTTCGTTTATACGGACAGACAGACGGACAGACAGACAGACGGACAGACAGACAGACGGACAGACAGACGGACATGGCTATATCGACTCGGCTGTTGATGCTGATCAAGAATATATATACTTTATAGGGTCGGAGATGCTTCCTTCTGGCTGTTACATACATTTGCACAAACCCAATATACTCTGTGTACCTTCGGTACAGAGTATAAAAACTTTTCTTAGCAAAACACATTTTCCGACCGATCGGTCCTATTGCTGCTATATGCTGATCAAGAAAATATATAGTTTATGGGGTCGGAAATGAATATTTCTATGCGTTACTAACTCCTGGGCAAAATGAATATGCATTTTGCAAGTGTATAAAAATGGATTGGAAGATGGGGCCAACATGATTGTGATGTCTTCTTCACCTATTTTACCTCTAAAAGCCGCAGAGCTAGCGATGGGCAGCTGGACCTTTTTGAATTAGGTAAAGGAATAATCAAAGAAAATATTTAAAAATATGGCAAATATACAAAATCATTAATTTTTTTTATTTTCCATCAAAGTTGGAAAATAGTGAAAAAAATTTAAGTTGATAATTAGCGATTTTCCAGAAGAATCACAAAGCAATCAGTAAATATTTTTATGCCCTTGCAGAGGGTATATTTAAATTGTCACGATGTTTGTAACGCATGGAAGGAAGCATTTCCGACCACATAAAATATATATATTCTTGATCAGCATGAAGAGCTGAATTCATTTCCGTCTGTCCGTCCGTCCGTCCGTCCGTCCGTCCGTCCGTCTGTCCGTCTGTTTCTATGCTATCTCCTCCCTCAGTTTTAAAGCTATCTTGACCAAACTTTGCAAAAAGTCTTTAAATACAAATACGCTGCACATTTGTCGGAATCGGCCGGATCGGATGACTATATCATAAAGCTGCCAAAGGAACGAACGGTCCAAAAACTAGTTATAGTGAGAAAAACTTTTTTAGCGTCACCAATCGTGGTATATATTAGTTTTATATGCGTCCACACAATTCTGGAAAAATTGATCAAAATCGGATGACTATAGCATATAGCTGCCAAAGGAACGATCGGTCTAAAAACTAGTTCTTATGAGAAAAACTTTTTTGTTATCTATGGTAGCGCCTTTCAAAAACTGCAAGGGTAGTTAAAACATCGGCGTAGCCGATGCTAGCCTTCTATTTTTTTAATTATACACTTAATAAACTACATCAATAATAGACGAAAAAATATGTGTTCATTATCGTTTTAAGTTCGTATTTTGATCTCTTTTCGAACTATCGTCAAAAATATCTTAGGAAATCTTTTTATTTTCCATCGCTCCTGTTTGTTCTATGGGCGCCACACTTGTAAACGGTCTAAAATTTTATGGAAAAACTTTTTGTTTTTTATACCCTTGAAAAGGGTATATTAATTTTGCCCAGATGTTTGTAACGCATAAAAAGATTTATCTCCGACCCCATAAACTATATATATTCTTGATCAGGACGACGAGCTGAGTTCTTTCTAGTCCGTCGTCCGTCTGTCCGTTTGTCTGTCCGTCTGTCCGTCGTCGTCTGTTTCTACGCAAACTACTCCCTCAGTTTTAAAGCTATCGAGCTGAAACTTTGCAAAGAGTCTTTAATATACATGGCAAACATTTGTCGGAATCGGCCGGATCGGATGACTATATCTTATAGCTGCCATAGGAACGATCGGTCGAAAAATAAGTCTTAGTGAGAAAAACTTTTGTGTTTTCCATGTAGCGTCACCAACTTGTAGTATATATTAGTTTTATACCCGTTTCCACACAATTCTGAAAAAAATTTATCAAAATCGGATGACTATAGCATATAGCTGCCATATAAACGGTCGGTAAAAAAACTACTTCTAGTGAGAAAAACTTTTTTGTTTTCTATCGTAGCGTCTCCAATCTTGGTATATATTAGTTTTATACGCTTTTACATAATTCTGAAAAAATTTATCAAAATCGGATGACTATAGCATATAGCTGCCATATAAACGGTCGGTAAAAAAACTAGTTCTAGTGAGAAAAAAACTTTTTGTTTTCTATCGAATCGTCACCAATCTTAGTATATATTAGTTTTATACCTCCTTCTTACAATTCTGAAAAATTTATCAAAATCGGATGACTATAGCATATAGCGGCCATAGAACATCGGTCGGTAAAAATGTATTTTTACTAAGAAAAGTTTTTTTGTGGTTAAATTTTTATTTTAAATCTTAAAAAGTTTAAAATATTTGATATCTATATCAATCAGTTGGTAAACTTTTTCAAGTGTATTTAAACTTCGGCACAGTCGAAGTTAGCTTTGCCTTTCGTTTTAATTATACACTTAATAAATACATCAATCAATAGAAAGAAAAAAAATATGTGTTCATTAAAAATATCGTGGCCCACAGCAATTTTAGATTTTGCAACCTCTTTGTTCTACGGGCGCTACTGTGAAACGTAAAAAATTTTTTTTATATATATTTTAAGCAATTTCAGCGCATCCAAGCTGTTAGAAAAAATACAAATCACTATTTAAATTAAGCGACCCGTCGAAAAATACAAAGAATTAAATTAAATTGTTATTTTGTTAACCTAACATTTGTAAGTGATTCCCAACCTAACAACAGGGATAACAATTCCACTTCCTAAATAATCGCCCAATGCACGAACATTGTTTTAATTGGAGTGGAGAATTAATGGCATAGATGATATGATCGTCGACTCAATGGTATTTTCGTTGCAAGTCCGGCGATTTTTTTTGCGTGTTCGCATTGTTGTAGAGACAAAGAAACAGTCCAAATGGCAAGTTTTGGTAAGCCAAAACATTGAAGTTGGCCCGCAAGCTGATGGTTCATACATACATTGGCTTTTTGGAAAAGGGCATGAAGGAATGAAAGAGAAATGAAGAGTGCTTGCTACACAGGAAAAGTAAATGGAAATTGATTCAGTTGACAGAAGGTAACAACTTGCTATCTTCGTAATGGACTGCCTCTCAAAAATCAAGTGAATCATGAATTATTTTCTGTCAGTCAGGAATTGTTAGTTTTTAATTGAAATTTTGGCGTATGCATTTTTTTTCATATTTTATATTTTTTAATAAGAAGGCCTGAGGAAATCCTAACACCTGATTTCAATATAGTACACATAAATACGTAAGGAAAGCTCGGTTACTTTACAAATTACCCCAGACGAACATTCTTTATTCTATTCTATATTCCGTTCGCAAGAAAAAATATTATAAATATGGCCAAACGTTCTCAAACACAAAGGTTTTGCGACCGAAAAAAACAAGCATTTAATAAAGATTCGTTAATCGATTGTTTGGCGGTCGTTTTTAATACCTTCAGCGAATTAGCAAAAACAAAACTTTTGGAACCAACTGTGTTGTGTGAAATACTACAAAAAAAAAAAATGGCTTTTCCCACATGATAACTAAAAATGCGTTCTTATCTTTATTTTTCGATCAAAGCAACCGAATTGTTGTAAATTTCAAACGCCACAATCGCCAAAAGAAATAAGACAATACATATTTACTTATATGTAATAGAATCTTAAGCAAAAAAAACGAGAAGGCAAAGCTAACTTCGACTGTGCCGAAGTTTAAATACACTTGAAAAAGTTTACTCCAACTGATTTAACCGGTAAAAAATATATAGAATATAGATATCAAATATTTTAAACTTTTTAATATTTAATAATAAAAATTTGATACCATAAAAAAACTTTTCTTAGTAAAATACATTTTCCGACCGATCGGTTCTATGGCCGCTATATGCTATAGTCATCCGATTTTGATAAATTTTTTCGAACTTATGTAAAAAAAATATAAAACTGATATATACCAAGATTGGAGACGCTACGATAGAAAACAAAAAAGTATTTCTCACTAGAAGTAGTTTTTTTGACCGACCGTTTATATGGCAGCTATATGCTATAGTCACCTGATTTTGATAAATTTTTTCAAAATTATGTAAAAGCATATAAAACGTATATATACCAAGATTGGAGACGCTACGATGGAAAACAAAAAGTTTTTCTCGCTAGAAACAGTTATTTGACCGACCGTTTATATGGCAGCTATATGCTATAGTCATCACCGATTTTGATACATTTTTTTCAAAATTATGTGAAAGCATATAAAACTAATATATACCACGATTGGAGACGCTACGATGGAAAAACAAAAAAGTTTTTCTCACTAGAAGTAGTTTTTTGACCGACCGTTTATATGGCAGCTATAAGCTATAGTCATCCGATTTTGATAAATTTTTTCAGAATTGTGTGGAAACATATAAAACAAATATATACTACGAGTGGTGACGCTACGATGGAAAATAAAAAAAGTTTTTCTCACTAAGACTTATTTTTTCGACCGATCGTTCCTGTGGCAGCTATTAATATAGTCATCCGATCCGGCATCGATCAAAGCAACCGAATTGTTGTAAATTTCAAACGCCACAATCGCCAAAAGAAATAAGACAATACATATTTACTTATATGTAATAGAATCTTAAGCAAAAAACGAGAAGGCAAAGCTAATTTCGACTGTGCCGAAGTTCAAATACACTTGAAAAAAGTTTACTCCAACTGATTTAACCGGTGAAAAATATATAGAATATAGATATCAAATATTTTAAACTTTTTTAATATTTAATAATAAAAATTTGATACCATAAAAAAAACTTTTCTTAGTAAAATACATTTTCCGACCGATCGGTTCTATGGCACGCTATATGCTATAGTCATCCGATTTTGATAAATTTTTTTCGAACTTATGTAAAAAAATATAAAACCGATATATACCAAGATTGAGACGCTACGATAGAAAACAAAAAGTATTTTCACTAGAAGTAGTTTTTTTGACCCGACCGTTTATATGGCAGCTATATGCTATAATCACCTGATTTTGATAAATTTTTTCAAAATTATGTAAAAGCATATAAAACTTATATATACCAAGATTGGAGACGCTACGATAGAAAAACAAAAAGTTTTTCTCGCTAGAAGTAGTTTTTTGACCGACCGTTTATATGGCAGCTCTATGCTATAGTCACCCGATTTTCTGATACATTTTTTCCATTATGTGAAAGCATATGAAAACTTATATACCACGATTGAGATCGCTACGATGGAAACAAAATTCTCACTAGTAGTTTTTTGACCGACCGTTTATATGGCAGCTATATGCTATAGTCATCCGATTTTGATAAATTTTTTCAGAATTGTGTGAAACATATAAAACTAATATATACTACGAGTGGTGACGCTACGATGGAAAATAAAACAAGTTTTTCTCACTAAGACTTATTTTTTCGACCGATCGTTCCTATGGCAGCTATAAAATATAGTCATCCGATCCGGCATCGATCAAAGCAACCGAATTGTTGTAAATTTCAAACGCCACAATCGCCAAAAAGAAATAAGACAATACATATTTATATATGTAACAGAATCTTAAGCAAAAAAAAAACGAGAAGGCAAAGCTAACTGACTGTGCCGAAGTTTAAATACACTTGAAAAAGTTTACTCCAACTGATTTAACCGGTAAAAAATATATAGAATATAGATATCAAATATTTTAAACTTTTTTAATATTTAATAATAAAAAATTTGATACCATAAAAAAAACTTTTCTTAGTAAAATACATTTTCCGACGGATCGGTTCTATGGCCGCTATATGCGTATAGTCATCCGATTTTGATAAATTTTTTTCGAACTTATGTAAAAAAATATAAAACTGATATATACCAAGATTGGAGACGCTACGATAGAAAACAAAAAAGTATTTCTCACTAGAAGTAGTTTTTTGACCGACCGTTTATATGGCAGCTATATGCTATAGTCACCCGATTTTGATAAATTTTTTCAAAATTATGTAAAAGCATATAAAACTTATATATACCAAGATTGGAGACGCTACGATAGAAAACAAAAAAGTTTTTCTCGCTAGAAGTAGTTTTTTGACCGACCGTTTATATGGCAGCTATATGCTATAGTCACCCGATTTTGATACATTTTTTCAAAATTATGTGAAAGCATATAAAACTAATATATACCACGATTGGAGACGCTACGATGGAAAACAAAAAAGTTTTTCTCACTAGAAGTAGTTTTTTGACCGACCGTTTATATGGCAGCTATATGCTATAGTCATCCGATTTTGATAAATTTTTTCAGAATTGTGTGGAAACATATAAAACTAATATATACTACGAGTGGTGACGCTACGATGGAAAATAAAAAAGTTTTTCTCACTAAGACTTATTTTTCGACCGATCGTTCCTATGGCAGCTATAAGATATAGTCATCCGATCCGGCCGGTTCCGACATATTAGTTGCGTGCAGTAAAAAGAAGACTCTGTGCAAAATTTCAGCTCGATAGCTTTAAAACTGAGGGACTAGTTTGCGTAGAAACAGACAGACGGACAGACGGACAGACGGACAGACAGACGGACAGACGGACGGACGGACAAGCGGAAATGAACTCAGCTCGTCGTCCTGATCAAGAATATATATAGTTTATGGGGTCGGAAATGAATATTTCTATGCGTTACAAACTTCTGGCAAAATTAATATACACTTTTCAAGTGTATAAAAAGAACAGAATGAAAAATGTTTTTGTTTTTTAGCGGTAAGCGTCTGTATTTGATTTTAAGGAATTGAACTATTCCATTTTTTGTTAAATTTTATGTATTTGGTTTTGCTAATGAATATCAGAATTTGTTTGTATAAAGCGACCGGCTTGTATGCTTTGATTAAAGTTACCATTAAATCTGTTATAATTAAAATAAGTTCAACATAGCTTTTTTAAATTAATTATATAAAAATATTCTCAATTAAATATGTTTAGAACTTATTAAAAAAAAAAAACATTTTAATGGCTTTCTTATCTTCAAGTTGGTTTCCCCTTCACATCTTCATTACACAATCATGCAATTGGATTGGTTCTTTATTTCCCAAGTTGCCTCTTTTTATACACTTGAAAAGTGTATATTAATTTTGGCCAGAAGTTTGTAACGCATAGAAATATTCATTTCCGACCCCATAAACTATATATATTCTTGATCAGGACAACAAGCTGAGTTCATTTCCGCTTGTCCGTCCGTCCGTCTGTCCGTCTGTCTGTTTCTACGCGAACTAGTCTCTCAGTTTTAAAGCTATCGAGCTGAAATTTTGCACAGAGTCTTCTTTTTACTGCACGCAACTAATATGTCAGAACCGGCCGGATCGGATGACTATATCATATAGCTGCCATAGGATCGATCGGTCTAAGAACAAGTTCTAGTTAGAAAAACTTTTTTGTTTTAAGTCGTAGCGTCCCCAATCTTGGTATATGTTAGTTTTATATGCTTCCACATAATTCTGGAAAAATGTATCAAAATCGGATCACTATAGCATATAGCTGCCATAGGAACGATCGGTCGAAAAATAAGTCGTTGTGAGAAAAACTTTTTTGATTTTCATCGTAGCGTCTCCAATCGTAGTATATATTTGTTTTATATGTTTCCACACAATCCTGAAAAAATTTATCAAAATCGGATGACTATAGCATATAGCTGCCATATAAACGGTCGGTCAAAAACCACTTTTAGTGAGAAAAACTTTTTTGTTTTTTTTATCGTAGCGTCCCCAATCTTGGTATATATTAGTTTTATATTTCACATAATTTTGAAAAAATTATCAAAATCGGATGACTATAGCATATAGCTGCCATAGGACCGATCGGTCGGAAAATGTGTTTTACTAAGAAAAGTTTTTTTTTATGGTATTAAATTTTTATTATCAATGATTTCATAATTTTAAATATCTGATATCTATATCCAATATATATTTTACCGGTTAAATCAGTTGAAGTAAAGTTTTTCAAGTGTATTAAAACTTCGGCACAGTCGAAGTTAGCTTTGCCTTCTCGTTATACATAATATTTTCCACCCCATTAGTTTGATAAGAAGCAAACAAAATTGAAGGCAATTAAGCATGCTATCCATTGGTTATCCATTGATTTCAATGTTCTGCTTACAACTTAATGCTTGAGTTGTCAAATTTTCAAGTGGCAAAATTAGTTTAATCTATTAAAATGGGCTGAATTGACTAAAAATATAAACTGTCAATTAATTATTATTTCCGGTTAAGCAACAAATTTTAGGGAAAAACTTTGGACCTTTTGCTGAAAACTGCAAAGAGTATTAAGTACTCAACACACAACACTTTGAGTTGAAGAGCAAAGTAAATTTTTGGTCAGGCAATTGCATCAAAGCATACACAGAGAGAAAAAAAAATCCAAAGAGTATGGGACTTAAAATGAGCACAAACTGTGTCCAAAACATTGTAAGAAATGTTGTTTTCATATGGAGAAACATGTTTTCCCTTCAAGCATTAACTCATATAGAGTTGATTTACTAAATCCAAGAACAAAAGAAGAAAAACAGTCTATTAAGAACCAAATTAAAATCGGGTATAAACACATCTATCATACCCTCATAAAGAGGGTAATTCGTATAAGAACATCTCGTTAGATTGAGATTCCATTGGATCAGATTTCGCTATACTAAACCCACCCACCACAAATTACGTTCACTTAAGGGGGTCTTCTACCTTTGCAATTTTTTTTTGTTGATTTTTTGCTATGAGGAGTATTTTATACGTTGCTCAAAACATTAAGTGCGGTTTTCTCGAAACAACGTTTTTTGACTGCGCTTATTCTACTGAACCGATTTTGATCAGCCATGTTGCAGTCGTTACATATTTAATGTTATTCTGGCCCGTACCTCAATCATAAGAAAATAAAATTTTGTACTTTGTGACGGGCCAGAATTACATCAATTCTGATCATAACCTCATTTATCGTTTTGATTTTCGATAACCTGGAGTCCCGGAATCATGGCTACCACCTCTACACGTTTATTTGGGAGACCTGAATTGGCAGACCGTAATCTTTTTAAAAAGCTCAGATTTTCAATTTTTTTCTTTAACTAATAAATAACACAGAAAAAAAAAACAAAGTGAAAAGGCTCTTATAGTTTACTCTCAAGTTTTTTTAAAAACTCTTAAAAAACGCTATGCAAAGGTAGAAGACCCCCTTTAAGTGTTTCTGGAAAACAAAGAATTATTCAAATTGTAAAACTTAGCTTAGTCTAAACAATATCGGTATGCGCCCTCAACGCAGTGGATCATCGCACACCTAAGTTACTTATTTTATTTTCTTTATGGTAAATCAAACCGACAATCAAACGTTCACAGCAAACAAAGGGTTACCAATCTCTATTGGTTACAACAAATTTTTTATATAAAAATCGTTCTTATCCTTTCAATTTAATTTGGGTTTTTCAGTTAAAATAATTTTTAAACATCGACTCGGCTGTTGATGCTGATCACGAATATATATATTTTATGGGGTTGGAGATGATTTCATACATTTTAAAAAACTTAATAAACTCTTTGTACTTTTACACACTGAGCTAATTGGCATAAATTCGGAAAATGCAGTTATTAACTTTAACATCTGGAAAAAGATTTCATGATTGTTCTGTTCCGTCTGAAACATCTGCTTTAAAGTTTGGTGCTGTTTCAAATTTTAGTTCGAAATAAATTAGCTATCCGCAGCAACAAGCTAAAATATTTTCTCTACATCCTTATGAAACAATGTAGTAGTAGTAGTAGTTGGTATCTTTATTTATCTGAAGTTTATCTGTAGACATATTTAGAAGTATACTAAAGGCCTGGTATATAAACCGTCAGCCTGATCTTTTTATCTTCATACAAGTACTACACACGGCTGCCAAGCTCGTCGCAACATACCGCATTGTTTCCTGCACAATGAAAAATTTAGATCCAGAACTTCTTATTTAAATACTATATATTTTAAAAATCATCAGCAACAATTCTGCGCCTATATCTTAAAGCTGCCGCAACGCAGGCGGCAAGCAGGCTCCAATTCGCTCCATTTAGGAGATCCAAGATCTCATTTCTGCCGATAACAAGTTCACCAATATACAGTTGTCTGACTTCCGTCATAATCGGGCAATCAACAAGAAAGTGGAATATGTCCTCACGCACCCTCATATTGCAAAGCGTACAATTTCCAGACCTTAGGTGTCAATATCTCTCCCCGTGCCATGAAAATGTTTAGAATTTGCTTAATTGTTAGAAATCATAAAAATAGTTGTCTGTACCGAGATCATAAGTAAGTTCCCTTCCTAGCACACGAGCAGAGCTACTCTGCGCTTCTCTTAAAAACTCATCTCTGTATCTCTCTTCCATCGTAACCAAAATTCGATTTGACCAAGGTGCCCATTCCATACAGTCTTCCAGACGTATGGATTCGCGTAGTTTATCCGCAAGGTTTTCCCACTCTTGGAAGTGTTGCAGTTTTTTATTCAGTAAGGACGAGGACACAATCTTTGGTAACCGATGATCTGGCATACGTATCACCTTTTGCATGTACTTGAATTGATATTGATATTTTGGTAATTGTCTAGTATAGCGGCCTACTCTCAGAAAATTCCAAAAAAATTCCCTTCGATAGATCGCGAATTATGAAGAATTTTCATGCAGAAAAAACGCGGGGGTCATCCGTGGTTTCTTTTTAAACGAATTTTAAAGTTGTAATTTTTGCCCATACAAATACATGCTTGATCACATATGATTTTCGATTTCTGTTTGTTTTTTTCAAATAAATATATTAAAATATTATTTTCGCGATCCATCGATGAATATTTTATTGTACCCAATAAAGTAAAATTTTTTTTGGAATTTTCTGAGAGTAGGCCGCTATACTAGACATTTACCGATATTTTTAATAAAATATCTTAACAGTCCTTTTACTTCATCGAAGTGATCAAGCATAAAACTATTTATGAAAATATTCACTGTCTGTCGAATTGATCAAGCATAAAACTATTTATGAAAATATTCACTGTCTGTTGAATTTTGTATGTTTTAGAAGTAAAAATAGAAGGCTTACATCGCCTCCGCCGATGTTTAAATAATATTTTATATAAGAATTGGTTTTCATGATTATTTTAGAAAAATTTCATTTCGCCTAGAACCTGTTCCAAGCTGACCAACAGATTGCGCCACTTTCCGTAACCATTTGGCTGACCAAGCCAGAAGCCGATTGTGGTAAGGAAGTTATACGATATATTTATCCGACTTTGATCAAAACTAGCAAAATTGTGTTGAAACAAATAATATTTACGATTAACAAATATAAACACGCTACCTTTGATAACAAAAAAGTTTTTAACACTGAAACTCGATTTTCATCCGATTGTTCTTATGGCAGCCTTATGCTATTGTCATCCGATTTTGATCAAAACTAATGAATACCAAGTTGGGTGATGCTACGACAAGAAACAAACAAGTTTTTCTCACTTGAACTAGTTTTTTGACCGATCTTTTCTATGGCAGCTATATGAAATAGCGATCAAACCCGGCCGGTTCCGACAAATGTGCAGCCTAGATGTATTTAAAGACTTTTTGCAAAGTTTGGTCAAGATAGCTTCAAAACTGAGGGAGGAGATAGCATAGAAACAGACAGACGGACAGACGGACAGGACTGATCAAGAATATATATAGTTTATGCCAGTTACACACGAACTTAATATTTTCTTTTTACTCTACGAGTAACGGGAATAAAAACACGATTCTGAGTTTCGGGCTGGGCATAGAATTTATAAACGGAATTTTTCGAGGCCCCTTTTGTATATGAACGATGCACAGCCGCACTAATTTGACTACATAACCTTCAACTGGCGAACTTCCTAGCGAACAGTAATTACTGATATCGCCAGTGCTTTTCGAAACCCGACACGTCTTGAACACTTGAAAAAGGAATCACAATTTCAATTTTTTTCGATAATTAACTGCAAGCCCGACAAGCTAGAGCTCCGCTTCAAAAAGTATTTGACAAAATTTGTCAGGGATTGTTAACCAAATTAAGAATTTAAATAAAAGTGCCTCCGCTCGAACCATAAACAACGCAAAGCTAAACCCGTTGAACAACAGCTTAGTTGCAGCTTAATCACATACTTGAGCACAGCTGCTATCGGATATTAGTCAATATGTTTTACCAAATCCATTTAAATTTGAATGAGATAAAATAAATTGTGTTGAATTGTACTTTCAGAAAATTCAGAACTCCAAATTGTTGATGAAAATTTTGCTCTTTTTTCGAAATAATTTCTGAACAACATTTTTTCCTCTGTGTAGTTTTAAATCCTTACCTGATACTTTAACTTAATTTTTTGCTAATTCACAAAATTCACACTTAATCTTTTGCTTGTTTGTTTTTATTTTTTTTTTTGTTATTTTGTTTATTGAAAACACTTGTGCAAAATTAAATTTTCCCATAAAATTTCTTATTTATTGTTATTCCATTTTTATTTTCAATTTATGACCTATAAATTCAATTAGACTAGAAAATCTATTGCCGCCGGCATTTATGCTCCCAAGGCATCATATTTCTCAACCAAACAATTTTCTTGAATTTTTGATATCAATTTAGCCACCAGCGAAGCGAGTCGAATTTTTCGAACTGTTCGCGCGCGAGTTTGCCGTTGAACTGAATGCACAGAACTGACAGCATGGTTGAGGCTGGCCATTCAGAAGCGGCGAAGGTCATAAATTGCCTACGATTTGGATCTAACTGTATACTTATTCACCTGTGCTGCTTTAAAAGAAGATTAAAAAGGCAGCTTTTAGTAGAAAAAATATTTGAGTTTTAAGTGATTTTTTTCCGATTTCGCTGAATATTTCATCCCAGAAATTGTTTAAAAACTTGATAAAATATTATTTATTTGAAAAATTTCAACCGTTAAGTTGATTCCAGTGTTGCCGTGCTGCTTGCAGTACTTAACTTAACGCCTGCGCCTTGCTGATTTGTAGATTTTGTGCTCTCTGTGTTTTTATACGCATATTCGTAAACAATGCCGTGTGAAAAGATAGCGGCACGTGCACAATTTGCTACATTTTTTTTGGTAGCTTTTTGTTGCAAATGTTTTGACTCATTTCACACCACACGGCTGCCGGTGCTTGCTTGACTATGGCCAAGTATGCCTTAAGTAAGCAATATGCGAAGCAGCAATTATTATACAATATAACTTTTTTTTGGTTCATTCATTTTTATCTAAACACAAAAACTGCAAGTTTAATCAATCATTGACTTAACCACACCCAAGTCGTATATGGAACCATTCATAATCGTTATGATGGGCAGCTTAAAGAATGCCGAACTCCCCACCAGCTGCTCATCATTAACTATTTGCAGCTCTCTCGGTCATTGTCATTGTCCTTGTCATTTTATTGTCCTGCTGATGACCCATATTTAATCAACATTAATCCCTGGCTTCTCCTTCGCTCGCTCACTCCCTCTACTGACCACTCAAATAATAATACTGAAAATTCGCTGCAGACCAGACAACAAAATTATTTTAAATATTTTCGAAAAAATCTGACAACCTAACAAGGGCGCAACGCATCATTTTTGATTGATGACCCGAGCTCCTGCTTATAATTTAATTTTCTACAGGATATCCTGTTGCGCGTTCCGCTGCTGGTTTTAAGTGCCATGTCATTTGGCTGCATAGAAAAATTCATGTATAAAGCATGTATAAAATATCGACCAATTAAATGAATGTACAGTGAAGATTCATATATATGCAAATCTTGAATTATCACTCAGTTTCCTAGATCTCTTTACAAGTTGCCTTATGAACGTTGTACTCAGGGCAGTTGGTACAATGCCCAACTGGATCTAGCACTTTGCTTCTACGTCAACGTCAACTTAAATAAAACAATGCTCCTTTTCACTACCATCTGTAAATACTACTATTAAATTATGAACAGACTGTGTCATTTTGCTAATTTTTTTGACATTAATCTAAAGCAAATCGGTCCGGAACTGAATAAGCTGGTTCATTGTTTTTGAATTGCCCGTACCGTACCATGAATCGAACCTTTTTCATTTTTACCCCTTAAACCTAAACCCGAACCGGATCCGGATCCGGACCCTAATTCAAAACAAAGTTTCGATTCACAATATTAAGCAGGGATTAATCCCGAAACGAATATCGGTTACGGTACCGGTTCCGCTACGTACCGAAATAAGAATTTCGGTAAAAGGTTCTATTTCGGTTTTCAGTTTATTTCGGTTTTCCGTTCCGATACGGAACTCAGATTTTTAATTCGGTATACGTACCAGTACAAGTATAATTTATGTTTATATTAAAAAATTTAAAATGTTTCTATGTATCCAAAAAAATTTATGAAATCTATTACAGAACAATAAAATTCTGTTATAAGAATATGCCACATAAAAAACGTATTTTTTAAATATACCGATTTTTAGCCTTTTTTAGTTTTAGACGAACAATTTCGCAAAACGCTTCTGTCAACGCTTCCAGAGGTATCTCTACACTTAGAAAAAAAAAAACATAGATTTAAGGAATTCTCTTTTCTTATGTCGCCCAGACAAACTCGCCTTAGGGCCATTTCTCATAAAGCTGACAAATATTTCTTAATAATGGTTTGATATAATCCGCTCTAAAATCTGCTGTATCTCCTCCAAAAATAGAGATCTTCAACGATTTGGATAGATTTAAACTCATACTATAAGACTTCGGTCCAATAGAGCTCATTATACGCTGGTAAGCAACCTAAAGGGTATATCAGCTCTAAAAAACACAAAATACTTCTTTTTTTTTTTAATATTAAAACGGAATTTTTTTTAGGACGAAACAATAAACTTCATTTCTAA
This sequence comes from Lordiphosa mommai, assembly GCA_018904225.1. Taxonomy (NCBI): domain Eukaryota; kingdom Metazoa; phylum Arthropoda; class Insecta; order Diptera; family Drosophilidae; genus Lordiphosa; species Lordiphosa mommai. The sequence continues at coordinate 729,465 of JAEIFT010000093.1, forward strand.
AATTTATAATATCATTCTTCTAACATTTCTATAGTTTAGGGATGATTTCTTTAAGACTAAGAAATTATTTTCATTTAATTATAGGGTTTATATCAGGGACCGAAAATAATCGTTATTTTAAAAAAAAAGATTAGATAAATAAATATGAAGCATTCACTTAAAAAATTTGTTGCCGATTGTGAAGCCAATATTTTCGGTTCAAATTCTCAGATAGACAATGATTTAATATTTTCATTGCTATTAATTATTGAAGATTTTTATTTTTTTCATCGTTAATAATAATTTTGACTGATTTTATTTATAAATATCAACAATAATTAGTTACTTGTCGAGTTTTATTTGAAAAATCATTGATGATGTTTTATTTCGAGTTTTATTTTATTTACTCTAGCATAACGATTATTCTCGATTGTTTTTCGTTTCTAATCAAAGCATACAAATTATTAGATTTTTTGATTGAAAATCAAGAATATTAATCCCAATAAGAATTTGTTTTCAGAAGTTGATTTGTTATACAAAGTAGGCGGGGGTTTTTATAGGGGCGCGATATAAATGCCTTCGATGGTTTAAAACGAAAAAAAAACTCGCTTAAAATAATTTAAGAAAAATTGTCGAAATTCTTTCGTGTTTCACACACAGAACTCAACCGAATGTTGGCAAATTGTCTTAAGATACAATAAAACATTCAAGCGGTCAAGTGAAATAAACATCAAAAGAATAGAGCGGCAGTTTACAAGAAAATAAGCTTCGTGTTTAACATTTATGCTTCACGTCTTCATCCCTTCTAAAGAAGAGTGAAATCAAGGTCTGCCGGGCCACCTAACTCGATTAATATTTATACAGATGGCTTTTCTTTTGTCCCAAAGGGGCATCGGAACATCGATGGCAAAAGCTCCTTCCCGATATCGAAACTGTTGGTATGCCTATACCTACATGCATGCTCTTTACCAAAGACATAAACGAGCAAAAAGCTACCCAAAAATGGCAACTAGTCACCTTCTTTCGATTCTCAGGGCAAAGCGCCCATATACCAGCCGAGCAGACTGTACGGCAATTCATTCTAGTCAGTAATTATTATTGGAGCCTTAATTCGAGTTCTTCAAGTTTGGAACATCGAGGCTTTTATATCGCTCCCTTGTAAAAACCCCCGCCACTTTGTATACAAATATTTGTTTTTGATTCAATCAAAACAATAATCGTTATGCTTAAAAAAATAAAACTCGAAATAAAACACATCAATTTTCAAAAAAACCGACAAGTAACTAATTGTTGTTTTTATAAATAAAATCAGTCAAAATTATTATAAACGATGAAAAAAATAAAAAAGTTTTATAACTATAAGGCTGAATTCACACTTCACTAGACATGATAATCTAGTAGGCCCTTATGTTGTCTTGTTTTCATTGAGAATAATTTGTTATTTGACAATTAAAACAAACAAAAAATCATTGTCAGTTCGGGCGGATTAAAAATCAAAAATAATTTTTATTTTCTGATTTTTATATAAAAGGAGTGATTTGGTCGGTCCCTGGTTTATATATAATATTTACCAAATCAAAGTTTTTTCGCTTTTAGACATTTGTTTTATATCTTATATCTTAAAAAGAGAATTTGATTCTGGTTAATATTTAAGGGAGAATTTCAAAAATCAAAGACTTTTCTGAATGTTTATTTTGCTGTTTTATCAGTTTAAATATACATTTAACTAATCATAAATGAATAAATGAAATAATAAGAAACCGAAACAGAACTGACAGCGTTTCGGTATGGTTCCGTTTTTTCGGTTCCAATTATATCGGTTAACGGATTTCGGTTCTAAAAATATTTGTAATATCGGTTCTTTTTTCGATAGCTGTACCTTGCTTTAAACGGTTTATTTCCGTTAACTGTTCCGGGTCCGGTTACGGTATTATTCTCTGATATTAAGTTATTTCTCCCACGAAAGAAATTCTTAATGAAATTATTTAAAAGAAAATAATTTTATGAGAGCAAAAAAAAGCAATGAGCAAGTATGAAAAAGAAGTAAGAAAGTCACTCACTCTGTGCCTGTGCCATCTCAATTTGATGTGTGGGAACACACAAACTGTGTAAGTGCTGCCCATCACGGTTGCGGCTGGTGCTGCCAAGCAGAATTATTTGTTTTGGCTATAACTCCACTATCGTTCATCTGATCGGAAAACGAAGTATGGTGGTTCAAAAACAAAGTAAGACATATTTTCCGACCTACCGTTCAATGTCTGCTATAGGATATAGTCATCCGATTTTAGAAAAATTTTGTAAAACTGCTTGAAAGCATATATATATTCATAACCGATGAGTTTAAGAACTCTATTATTGAAAACAAAAAAGTTTTTTTACTAGGATTTTTCCTATAGTAGCTTAAGATATAGTCATCTGATCCGGGCGGTTCCGACATATTAGTTGCGTGCAGTAAAAAGAAGACTGACTGCAAGGTCTTAAAACGAAGTATACAATTTTTTAGAACTTGAGCGACACCGGGTAAATACATAGCTAGTTCTTGATTTTTCTTATGAACGATTTTTTATCCTGTACTTAGTGCTATCTGTCACATAAACTTAAGAATAACAGAGTAAATTGTAAGCCTTTCTGTCACACAGCAGCTATCAAGAAAATGAGGAGTCGGTTGTAAGAGTAGATTTGTATTTTATAGTACAGAAAAAGCCTTTTCCTGCCAAATAAACTTCTTTTTCGCTAGTTAAAATTTATTTACTATTGCTTATATACTAATGAACATAAAGTATACTTAAATTAACTTAAAATAGTCTCTTCCAATGCTCTCTGTTTAACGTGTTTTTAATTGATATTTTAGTATTCTTTTCAGAACTTTATTAACTTAAACTTATTTGCCAAATTTAGCTTAACAGTTATAATAATTCGGGTTTAAATGAAAAATTGAGAAACACATCGCATGGGGTCCTGCCATGTACATTTGCATACGCATTAACCTAGGTACAGCGTATAGAAATGGTTATTATTTAAGTTGAAGATGTGGATTAAACGAATTTAACCTTTTCCAACCTTAGACACCCGAATTTAACCTTTTCCAACCTTAGAAACCCTCGTTGATTTTGTTATGCAACCCAACACTCATTTGACATATCCAATATCTACTGTGTGTATCCAAGAGGACAGAATGTTTTTCGTTATTCGTTGTTAATTTGGGCCTGTGCACTTTATGCATGAGTGGTTTTTTTTTTCCAACAATTAGCGACTGGCGAGTAGGTCGTATAAAAGTGTTGCATACCATTGGGGTTGTGGCGGTCCTCAAATTGAATTTGCGTTTGCTTTGTTGAAAAGTTCAGTTTATATTTCAGCTAACCACATTTTCTGCATTGCCCAGATATGAAAAAAACATATTTTAAATATTTCAACTATATACTTGAACAAAACATTTTCATCATCCAAAGGTCGGGTAATAAAATTTCATTGGTCTCAGGTGTCACTTCGAATACCTTGAATTTATGACTAATAAAATGCAAACATAAGTTTTATAATACCAGAAACTTTATTAAAATATGCGACTATGGCAAAAATGGCAACGGCTGTGTGTTTGCTTACGTTGTTTTTTGTTGTTGCTACTGCTGCTGGCTCATTAGGGCAAGTTAAATTTCCATAAAGCATAAAGTTTTCTTTACTTTTCTTCATATTTTTTTTCTGTTGTTTTCCTTTAGCAACATTAGACAGCTGGTCGTAAAAAAGGAGCAGCAAATCAACTACTAAATGGAGGGAGGAGATCAAACTTTTGGTTGTTGTTGTTGCCAACTTGGCATGTGTCGATGAAATATGAAGGTATCGCCTTATGGAGCAGTTAATTTTTCAAAACCCACAAGCATGAAAAAGGACTTACTAGCTGATTCGCCCACCCTTAGACTTCAGTGTTAATTATGCGACTACGTGACTTGTGTGACTGTCGCACTTGTTGCTGTTGAACTTTGAACTCTTAAATCATCGTAATGCCGCACACATGAGAATATTTTCTTTTAAACTGGCGCCATTTATCAAATACCCCGCCGGCTCAGCATCTAATCAAGCAACCAAACTCATCTGCCAGCCACGCTGAATCGATGTGAATCGGCTACTGCCAAAACAGTTTGCAACTGTGACTACACTGAGACATAAAGTTTGTCACCTTACATCTGCGGTATATGAGAAATGAAGCTAGAGAGTTGTAATTTACACATTTTATAATTATAATTATTTAATAATTTCTATCCATTTCAGAGATTATGGATTTTTTAATTTACTATTAAAATTGAAATTGCTGTTGTCGATAAAAAAAATAAAAATTTTGTTGTTAGCTTATAAATACATTAATCTTTAATATTACATACCAGAAATGATAATTTTGCAGATCTCTTTTAATCTAGCAGCAACTTTTAAAACTTTTGATAGCTTAAATAATATATGATATATGGCTCTGAGTCACTTTTGAACCGGTTCAATCTGGTTCAGAAACAGATTTAAGCCGAGGAAATATTTATTCATCTAAGAACATTATTAATGAATTTCGGAAATGTACATAGTATATAAAAATTTGTTAGTGTACTTTTCCTTTAGAAAACAGAAGAACTTTTCAAACATTTTTCAAAAATTACGAATTTCGCCCCGTAAGAGTTGTTTTTTATAGTATTTTGTCAGCGAGAAATTGCTAAACCGTTTATAACGGGCGCCTTATATATAAATCAAATCAATCCGTTGATTTTGTCAACGTGCCATTGTAAATGTCACCAAAATTACTTTTTTTCGGGAGAAACTGTAAAGTCGTTCAGAATAGAAAAAGTTAAACATGTTGCCAATGGAAGAGGGCTAATTACTCCAAATTATCAACTTACACACCAAATTTCCAAATTATTGCTTAAATTATCTCAGATATATGGCTATAAACTACTACTGCCTGATTTTAGCGTCACCTACCTACGCAGGTACAGAAGATGTATTGTATTGCTTTTTGAACAAACCAGAACAAAGTCATTTACCTTCCTTATATTCACCAATCCATATCGATTTTGCCATGAAGTACCAACTGTTGAATTTCGCTATCTATAACCATTTTTTTTGGTCCCGCATATGTGAGACAGAAAAAAAGTAAGGCCAGTTGCGGGTGTGACTAATTGGATGGGTCAAAACTCTTTTTGTTTACAATCAGGAATTTATCGCAAAACTCGAAAAAACCGTGATGCTTTTAAAACTTTTTTATAAGTAATTGGATTTCTAGTACGATTGGCACCTAGGGGTAGTGCTGCACAACTGTAGACGGGAGAACAGCTGTCATGCAAGCACCTTTTTTTGTGGATGCTGATTCGGATTATTCACAATGCATATAATGGGTCAGTGGACAGACCATTAATTCGAAAATAAGTTTAATTTCAAATTTAAAAATATTTGCTGTCGTATTTGATAATAACCAATACTTGGATAGACTTTCTCCAATTAGCTAAAAAGGCAAATGACTTTGAACTAGCATGGTACTTGACTCAAGAATCTTGAGATACTGTGCTTTTTCGGTGCCCTTTAGAAAATAATTCCCATAGCGTAAACTAAAAGGATGACAGTTACAATAAAAATGGCTGTTCGAAGCATTAACCTTCTCCAAGGTAAACAAGTAATTTAAAACTAAAAACTGACCGAGCAAACGCTGCAAAGATAAAAAAAATTTCACTTAACGAGTTTTGCCGGCTTGAGGTTCAAAAGTTATGTTTGCTCACAACATAAAAAACTTATGCATTCTACACCAAAAAAAAGAGCAGCTGCTTGCCTTTTTACTAATGTTTCAAAAACCTCCCGTTTCTACCTTCAGCAAGCTCTTTGCTATGATTTACCAATCGTCATGTTTTGCAATTATCACTATAAACAGTTGAAAACCCTAAACAAACAAAAAACGAGAGCGTAAGTTAAAGTCGGCCCTGCTCGACTTTGATATACCCGTTACTCAGTATATAAACATGTCCTAATTGTGCGAGATATGAGTTTCTTTCCAATTTGCGGGGGGCAACTCTACTATAGCTCATCTGATCAGGAAATGATGTATGGCGGATCGATAGGTAATGAGGATTAAGATATATGTCTAGAAGGTTTGAACAGTCTATTTTCAAAATTATGGAAGATATGAGTTTGTTTTTTCAAATTGCGGGGGCGGCAACTTTTCTATCGTTCATCTGATCAGGAAACGATGTATAGCGGATCGATAGGTAGTGATGATTAAAATATATGTTTAGAGGGTTCGAATAATCTATTTTCAAAATTGTGGGAAATATGAGATATTTTTCAAATTGCGGGGGCGGCAACTCTACTATCGTTCATCTGATCGAAAAATGATGTACGGCTGATCGATTGGTAATGATTATTAAAATATATGTCTAAAAGGTTCAAACAATCTATTTTCAAAATTGTGGGAGATATGAGGTATTTTTCAAATTGCGGGGGTGGCAACTCTACTATAGCTCATCTGATCGAAAAATGATGTAAGGCGGATCGATAGGTAATGATGATTAAGATATTTGTCTAGAGAATTTGAACTGTCTATTTTCAAAATTGTGGAAGATATGAGGTTTTTTTCAAATTGCGGGGGCGGGAGGGGGCGTGGCAAAAATTTGAAACAAACTTGGTCTGCCTGCAAACAATACAAGTATACACTGAAAATTTGGTAGCTCTAGCTCTTATAGTCTCTGAGATTTAGGTGTTCATACGGACGGACGGACGGACGGACGGACGGACGGACGGACGGACGGACGGACAGACGGACATGTCTATATCGACTCGGCTATTGATGCTGAACAAGAATATATATACTTTATGGGGTCGGAGATGCTTCCTTCTGCCTGTTACATACATTTGCACGAACTTAGTATACCCTTTTTACTCTACGAGTAACGGGTATAATTAAAGCAACAAAGACGCGCAAAAATCTGTAGTCAGCACTGTGGCTTAATGGTTAAGCTATTTATAAGGCAGGCGCAGAAGATTTAGATTTATTCTTTTCCCAGTTCAATTAGACAGAGTCTCATAGGTTTGCATTTGTCACGACAGTAAATATAACATTTTATGTATTTAAAAATTATACCCTAACTTATTAGCTATACAAATTTTTATTTACATTATTTTTAATTTAAATTTAAATTATTTAAAAGATATATTTGTTTTTGTTCTTGTTTTTTTTTACTTTTTATCTAGTTTGTCTTGTAAAGATAATCGGTAAATTGTGTTTTGAATTGCGAGGCGTTTTCAGTGTCTTCTGATAGTATGGGAGTTCGGTCCAGCAACGAGCATCGTTAATATAGAAATACTTTTGATCCTGCTAATTTTATCCGAGGAGTTATTAAATTTTTAGTTCGTGAGGATGACGCGAATTTTAAATTGTCAAATAGATATTTCGGTTGTCACGTAAAAATAATTTTGCGAAGGAAGATAAGGGTTTTTTAGTTTTATCCAGGATTCGAGAGTCATATTAAAAATCAATCCACGGATTGCTGTCTCCCAACTTAATATGTTTTGATTAGATTTGTGGCTGAGGTTAAAAAATTAAATAAATTGCTCAATTTAGTACAGAGAAAAGTGCGGTCCACGGCATCAAAAGCTTTGCTAAAATCTAATAACGTCAATGATGTTACGTGACTGTTGTCTACTTTTATGCAGACATCTTCAACTACTTATATTTGTGATGGCTGATATGTAACTGTGGTTCTTCCGGAAACCGGATTTGTAAATTTAACAATCGTTAACAATTTCTCAAATGGTATATGAAGTTGTAATCGAAAGCCAAGGTGTGTTCTGTCATCTGTCTGCATCTTTTCCGGTTACATATAACTCTGGTCCACGAAAGCTTGGCCTTACCGTAAGTATGTAGGATTGTAATTGATATCTGAAGGCTGCAAAAAAACACACATGGGAGCTTGGTCGAAAGCAAGGCGACAATTTGTGGGAGTTTCAGACTGTTATGAGATAACCATATCTCTCATCAGACTCCTTCTGTCCTGAGTGGTTGCATTACTCAATTCAAACGTTCTATATTGACCGAATAAGCATTTGTGGACTCCAAAGTGTTCGAATCCAGCACCTAGAGATATGCCATTCATTAACCCATACACATGATATGGTGAAGAAGCTGAATTGAATTGCAAGCCTAACACCTTCCTTATGCAGGACTGAATTTGTCAGTTATTTACAATTTCCTTGATTGCTTAAGGGGGTCTTCTACCCTTAAAAATTTTGTTTTCAATTTTTTTGTTTTTCATTATTATTATAGCTTGAACATTCCCCTTTCATGCGAAAAATTCAAAAAAGGTTAGCAGATATTGCCATTTTAGTGGAGCAATGTTCTTGCTAAAGTGAGTATATTTTACGTTGCTCAAAACTTTAAGAGCGATTTTCCCGAAACCACTTTTTTCGACTTGGTAGCTGTGATTGCGCCAGTTCTACTCAACCGCTTTATATATTTTTTTTCACTAAACTACAAAAAAAAATAAAAAATCTAATTATTTTTTTTTAAATGCCGCCAGTTTTTAAAAAAATATTTTAAAAATATTGAGGTACGGGCCAGAATTACAACAATTCTGATCATAACCTCATTTCCCATTTTCATTTCCGATAACCTGAAGTCGTGGAATCATGGCTTCCCAGCTCTACACCTTTTTTTTGACGACCTTAATTGAGATAAATTGTTGAACAGCCCTCGAATAATAATTTTTTTATTTAATTAATAAATAACTCAAAACAAAAAATTAAATTGAAAAATCGAGCCGCTCCAGGAGACTCCGAGCTTTTTGAAAGAGTCGGACCGAATCTAAACCGGATCAGAAAATGCTTTTTCCGGCCGATCCTGAACCTGAACCGGAGCACTATCAACAAGCGTTCGGTTCAAAAAAAAAACAACATTATTTTTAGGGTATTCACGACAACTTGCTTAATTGATAACCTGTTGAAAAATTAAATTTGATCTTCATCTGTCGTGAACTCACTTGTGTGTGAATATCTTGATTATTAAAACTCAGTAAATCAGAGCCAACTATATTGAAAAATTTTAGGTTATTTAGTTTTAAAATATACTAAAAGATAATGGCATAAAATAACATGTGATTGCATTTTATGTAATTGCAATCCCGAAAAAAGGTTTTTCAAGAACAAATAAAAAGGAAATGAATTATAGACCGACCTTTCCGTAATTTGAACTCAGGTCTTGTTGACTTTTTAGTCTCACACCTTAACCTCTACACCATTGCCTCCAAGGTGGAAGTGCCAGCTTAGTGTGCTTTATAAAATAGTGGCGCTTTATCAACAAAATATTATAGTTCTTGCACCCAATGGGTAGCACTGTTTGAAGTGTTTATCAACACTGAAATTTAAATTTAACCAGGCAACCACATGACCCAGCTCTAGGCTGGTGATGTCAGCTTACTTTTCGGTAGTACATTTTGTTGTTGGAGATTTCATTTTTTAACAGGTTATCTTTTAAGCAAGTTGTCGTGAATACCCTATCTGTCTTTAAAGCTCTACAGATATATAACTTGATAAACTTGTCGCACACAAGTCTGAAGGCTTTTGCAAAATACAGCATTATATTATTAAAGTGCTTAGAAAAACGTTCTCACATTCTAAGCTCAATACCAATTGTAACATATATATTTTTGGATCCAAGAAACCAAATATTTTTGACCTCAGATCAAAAATAGCTTGCAATAAAATATATTGTTGAATTGTATAATCGTCAAAAGGAACTAATGAATGAAAGCATCAATTATTCTCTACCATCTGTATCTTCCGATGAAGAAAAAATGAAATCTTTAGCTAAGAAGCTAGAAAATAATGGAAAAGTTAACAATATTAAATCGGTGAACGAATTCATTGATGTGTTGAATAAAATGTTTTAAAATTTTGGGAAAACTGTGATTGTGAAGAACTTGAAAATGTCGCACTTGTGGTATTAGCTGTTCCTGCAGCACAAGTATCAAGTGCGCTGTTTCTACTCTTAAATTTGTTTTATCCAGCCAAAAAGCCTGTTTTGATGAAAATTTACTGGAAGACATACTCATGATTAACTTAAACTAAGATCGAATATTATATTGAAAATACCAACACAACGAAAATTTATTTGGAATATGAATAAAAATTTTAAGATTGTTTCAATTTACATTCATTGTTCTCAGAATTAGTGAAAATCATAATTATTGTTAAACCCAGGTTCGAACCTGAACCTAGCAGTCTTCTGAACCCGCTCGGTGAACCCTAACCCAAAAAGTATCGCTAATTCTTAATTGCCAGGTCCTACTTAACATCCAGACTTTTTTATGGCATTGAGATCATTAGTAACTGTGATGCAAGAAGCCAACACAAACTCAAAGTAGCATTTAATAATATCGCAAGATACATATGGGGCATTCTTTCTCAAACGTCCCAATCAAAAAATAAAAAATTTTTGGATTGGCTTCATACTTTGGTGAATTGTTATCCTATATGAAGGTAATAAATTCCCAAAATATTAACTCATTAAAAAAAAAATTGTAGAAATTAGGGGGGTGGAAGTTTTGACATTTTAAGTGGCATTGGTATTTTGAAAATCGTATAACTATGACAAAACTTTATTGATTTGAAATTGTGAATATGTCATTTTAAAGCATTTTTCATGTACTTTTTGAAAAAATATCAAAAATAAAAAAAAATTAAAATTCACCCCCTATTTTACAAAATTAACCGTTATTTTTCAATTTTGTCCCAAATGGGTATTTTTAAAAAAAATATTTTTTTTTTTTTTGAAAAGCTTAGGTCATTTCCTATAAAATGTGTAAATATGATAGTGGGCCAAAAATAACTTTAGGAAATATTGAATTAATAATAATAATTAAAAAAATTAAACTTTATCGATTTTAAATTTTAAATATGACATTTTAAAGCATTATTCATGTACTTTTAAAAATTAATAACAAAATTTAAAAAATAAAATTAACCCCCTATTTTTTTTAATTAACCCTTATTTTTATTTTTGGGTATTTTTAAAAAAATATTTTTATTTTTTTTTGAAAAGCTTAGGTCATTTCCTATAAAATGTGTAAATATGATTGTGGGCCAAAAATAACTTTAGGAAATATTGAATTAATAATAATAATTAAAAAATTAATTTAAAAAAATAGGGGGTTAATTTTAATTTTTTTTTTTTAAATTTTGTTGTTATTTTCAAAAAAGTACATGAATAATGCTTTAAAATGTCATATTTAAAATTTAAAATCGATAAAGTTTTATTTTTTAATTATTATTATTAATTCAATATTTCCCTAAAGTTATTTTTGGCCCACTATCATATTTACACATTTTATAGGAAATGACCTAAGCTTTTAAAAAAAAATTAAATTTTTTTTTAAAAATACCCATTTGGGACAAAATTGAAAAATAACGGTTTATTTTGTAAAATAGGGGGTGAATTTTAATTTTTTTTTATTTTTGATACTTTTTTCAAAAAGTATATGAAAAATGCTTTAAAATGACATATTCACAATTTCAAATCGATAAAGTTTTGTCATAGTTATACGATTTTCAAAATACCAATGTCACTTAAAATGTCAAAACTTCCACCCCCCTAATTTCTACAATTTTTTTTTTAATGAGTTAATATTTTGGGAATTTATTACCTTCATATAGGAATACAATTCACCAAAGTATGAAGCCAATCCAAAAATTTTTTATTTTTTGATTGGGACGTTTGAGAAAGAATGCCCCATATATGACCGTACCCGCTTTGATAGAATATCTGACGTTGCAATAAATATATTTGACCTGCCATTACAATCCTGGACAACCCTTCGTGCTTTGATCCTTCTCCATAAAATAATTCATTCAAACGAACCCTCATATCTTTATGAAATGTTAAACATTTGCGCGTCGAGGAGGACCCAGATACAAGCTAGCTAGTTCTGAAAGACACTTTTTCATATACGCTGTTCGCAGTTGGAATAGTCTCCCCCATAACTTAAAAACCATACTAAATACCACGCAGTTTAAGTTAAAATTAGCAGCACACCTGCAAAATGCAATAGAATTATAAGTAAGGAAAGGGAAAATGACTATAGTGTTAAATGTTAATGTTAAGACAAATTTTTACATCTTTTAATCTTTAAATTTTATTTTTGTTATTCATGTTTATGTTTTATTTTTCTATTTTTTTTTTAAACCATTTGTGAATCTTTTTGTTTGACTGTAAGCCCGTTAAGTTCATTTATATAGATTTTAAGCTTATCTTTATTAATTTTTAAAATTTAAATGTTAATTATTAACTGATCATGTTATGACTAACGCAATAATTTATAAGTCACTCCTGACTTGTAGCGCTAGGATGATAAATAAATAATAATAATAATAATAAAATAATAATTCGAACCCAAGAGTGAACCCCTCTCGATTTTTAGAAGGACGTGTCGTGAATCGTTTTTGTCATTTTACTGCTTTCACTATTACTGCGATGGTGCAATGGGCCACTACATGCACATCGCTGATGAAAATATTGAAAATGTTTTTTATTGAAGCGCGATTTTAGGTGCTACTGTTATCATTTAGATATCTTTTTATACCCTTGCAGAGGGTACATTAAAATTGTCACGATGCTTGTACCGCATAGAAGGAAGCATTTTCGACCACATAAAGTATATATATTCCTGATCAGCATGACGATCTGAGTTCATTTCCGCCTGCCCGTCTGTCCGTCCGTCCGTCCGTCCGTCCGTCTGTCCGTCTGTTTCTATGCTATCTCCTCCCTCAGTTTTAAAGCTATCTTGACCAAACTTTGCAAAAAGTCTTTAAATACAAATACGCCGCACATTTGTCGGAATCGGTCGGATCGGATAACTATATCATATAGCTGCCATAGGAACGATCGGTCCAAAAACTAGTTCTAGTGAGAAAAACTTTTTTGTGGTTTATATGGTTCCACACAATTCCGGAAAAATTAATCAAAATCGGATGACTATAGCATATAGCTGCCCTAGGAACGATCGGTCTAAAAACTAATACTAGTGAGAAAAACTTTTTTGTTATCAATGGTAGCGCCTTTCAAAAACTGCAAGGGTATTTATTTAGCCTTCTATTTTTAATAAATCATACGGTTTTTGTATCTTTGATGACTCGGATTTGAATTAACGAATCCGGGTCTAAAATTCAGTGTTCTACTGTCAGCAAAGTATATAAAATTAATAGTAATAATTTTCCAGAAGCCTAACAATCTTGTGACTCATCATTCATAATAAAATTTTTTCCAGTGCATTTGTCAATGGTGTGCCTAGCGAGGCGAAGCGACCTGACTCCATGTGTTTGTCGGAGGTAAAACAGATTCCGTCTGTCGCTCGTTATTTGCATGCATTTTCACAAATTGAAGTGCAAAGTTTCGGAATTTGAAACAAAGCAAAAGACGCACAGTTTCCCAGGAGCATATGTAAAACATGTGTAGCATTTGCTTTATTCTTTGCTCAAAAAATACAACAAAATATATTGATTCGATTTGGGAGTGTATGCAGATTACAATTTGGAAAGCAACACGCACGTACAGGGAAGGTCGGGTCGGGTTTAAAGTGCTTGGCTTCAGGATTTAACATGATAAGCAATGTTGTTAGCTGCTTTCTCCACCTGTCACGATATAAATTGTCACTAAAGTGCCACTTAGAGGGCACAGCACGAATCTAGGAAACAATGTAGCTACTTTTCGAATAGTCTATGTGAGTAATTTAAATGTAACTTGATAAATTAGTTTAACAATGTTTCATTTGTCAAATGGGACAAAGAATGTAAATAAACTTAATCTGACTACAAGTATAAGGAGTATATGTGATATACAATCTCTATTAATAAACTTCATTCTGTTAGTTTGAGAATTCTGACAGGTGATATTTTTAGTTAAAATAATAATTTGCAAGTGCATAAATACTTTAGCAAATACAAAGTTGCCTCTGCCTTCCTGATTTAATTACAAAAATATTTTGAGTTGCAAATATTTTCTTTTTGCTACAAATTTTTCAAACAGATCCACAAAAAAGTAACTAACATTTTCACAACCGCAATATGTTGCTGCATACTTTTAGGTAAAATTTACTTCCCCCTCTTCAGATGTGAATGAATACAATGAAGCAGTTAAAGCTCAAAGAACATGATGTCCAGCCGTGGAGAAATGTAAGTACACGAGAATACTTGTGCGCTGTAAAAAATCAGTTTATTCTATAAAAAAAACCAAACTTGGAACCACAACACTTAAGGGAGTACGACCAGCAGAAACATCATCATCCTGGGGCACTTACTTGCAATCTCCAATTGCTCAACAATAAAAACTTTGTCCTTGTCCTTGTCATAGAAGCCGCGCATTTGGCACTGCCCCAAAGCCAGGGAAAATAAGCAAAGTAAGTATGGAAGCAAACTTCCTTTCGCTAGTTTTTCATTCTCATAAGACTTCGCTTAGTGCTGGGTCCCATCAACTTGATGACAGATTTATTACATTTTAATATACCATCACCCAGTATTCTTATTTCCTTTTTTTTTTTGACCCATCGAAAAGTACAAACAAAAAATCTAAGATTACAGTATTCCAAAATCTTGGCCAGACAAATTAAGAGTTTATACTTATTTGTTTACTGTTGGCAGATGATGAAGCGTCCTAAGCTGAGGTCATCCCTTTGCATCAAATTAAGTTGAGCATGAATATGGGTTTCCAAGAAAAAATGAAAGGGGGAGGCTATAGCAGCCATTTCCCCCTTTTGCTTCTAATAATGAGCAGCGAAGCAATTTACCAACAAACAAAAAAAAAGAAGAAACTGTGCTTCTCAAGAAGGTTGCAGGCCTTGGAATTTAAAAGGATAATATTAAACAAATTACGCTACAACTCACAACCATTGAAAAAGTGAAAATTTCGTCAGTGAATGGTTTTTTTTTTTCTCAAGCTTGTTTTAGATAGCGAAGCCCCAAGACACTCGGCAGCTGCCTAGACTTAGTCGCTTTATCCAGACAATATGGCAATTCAGCGCAGCATAATGGAATGTAATGTAATTGAGACACAGATGAGGGGCGTTCAAAACCGCGTCGAGAATATAAAAAAAGACGCGGAAATTTTTCTATGCCGTGACGAAGTTTATTTACCCTTTTACTGAATGAATAGAACATGTGTGTGTTTTAAAAAAAACGAATTTAAATACCAAAGTTAATATGAACATGATGGTAATATTAAAACGGACTGCACTTTAAATAAAATGCAGGGACCGTAACGGTTATAAGTTATAACTATAAAAATCAATTGTACTTAATCATTTACGATTTATATTTTTAAAAATCAATCGAAAAAATAGTTTCTGATTTTTATTTTAAAAATTAATTTTATATTATTCATTTTTGATTTTTATTATATAAACTCATGAGTGATTTTTATTTTAAAAAATCAATAAAAACTCAAGATTGATTTTTAAAAACAAAAATCAAAAATAAAAATCACTCGGTGATACTAAAAAAAATCTAAATGTACCGAAATTCAAATTCCCCAATCCACTAAAATATGCCAAAATATAAGATTGTTCTAATCAATATAAAAAGAATAATAAATTCATAAAAAATATTTTTTATGGTAGATTTAATTTTAGAAACAGTAATTTTTCACCAGATTCTGCAGACAAATGTAAATATTGATATAATTTTATTATTTTTATTGATTTTTATTATTGATTTTTAAAAATAAAAATCACTCATGAGTTTTATAATTCATAATAAAAATCAAAAATTAATAATAAAAAATAATTTTGAAAATAAAAATTAAAAATAATTTTTATCAATGATTTTTAAAAATAAAAATCAAAAATAACGGTTCAATACATATTTTCAAAGTCCGTAAAAAAAGGACTATCCAAAATTATATAAACAAATTCGGTATTAATATTTCATTTATCAAAAAATAATTTTATATTTTTGACATAGAAAATTGGTACATGTGCAATTTGTGATTTAATTCAAAAATATTTAATAGGGAACATGAATGAAGGATAATGAAATGTCTCTTTAATTAATGGCATTTTTCTTATGATAATGAAGCTTCTGCAGCCTGAAGGGCGTTCAACATACCAAGTTTTGAAGCGTTGATAACTCAATTTTAGCCCATTCTGCTACGATGGCTTCCTTTATGTCCTTTAAAGTATCGTACTGCTTTGTACCATCCCGAACTTTTGCAGCAAGGATACCCGTTAAATCCTCAATTGGATTTAAGTCCGGACACATTGCACTTTACAACGGTATATTAAGGTTTTTTAAATAACCATGGAAATGCTCAGCAAATGGAGTTAGTTCACTGTCCACAAACTTTATATATGCTTGAGCATTTACCCTGCCGGATAAAGAGCATATTGGAAACATGCCTTAAGCGCTAAAAGAAGCCCCTATCATAAACGATCCACCGCCATGGTTCCGCTTGTGACATGTTGCCCATGGATGACGCGGATCCCTCCAATATTTGTGATGGTAGACTGGACCGTCCAAATTGAATTTATTTTTATCATTCAAAATTATATTATCAAACTAGACGTCCCAGAAATTGTGTTTTAAAAAAGGCCATTCGCGCATTTTGAAGACGTTTCATTAATCGATGTTTACCAACTTTCTTTTGGTTTATGAAGTTAAAATATATATATATATATAGTTCACAAGAATGAACTACAGTTCAAACAACGAACTATAGTTCACAAAAATGAACTATAGCTCGTTTTTGAATAGTTTATAAAATGAACTAATGAACTAGGTCATTGAAATGAACTTGATTCTCCAACTCTAATTTACAGTAGCGCTGCAAACAGCATTTGTTTTGGTCATTCAAAATCAAAACCTTTATCAAATTGAAGAAAAAATGTGTTTTTTTTTATACCCGTTACTTGTACCGTTACTCTATAATCCGTGAAATTTTTGGAAAGATCGGATATTATAAAGCGGAGATATACAAAATTCAAGATTTGCTCAATCTACAAACTTAATTTTACTATTTACATTTCATGTTTATATTAACATTTTATATTATTTTTAACATTTTATGTTAATATTAACATATTGTGATTGAATTAAAGGTTTTAAAATAATACTTTCCCTGAATTTCGGGCATATCAAAGATTATTGATATTTAAGCTTTTGCTTAAAGAAATGTGGGTTTAATTTGGTTCAGTTCGATTTAAACCTGGATTTCATCTTTCATATTTTTTTCCTTTTACCGAGTACCATATATTGAAAAATACTTGATACCTTTTCCGACTGCATTTTATCGGATCACTTGTTTCTCGCAGTTGGCAAAGTAAAACACTTGGACACAGACTGGCGGGCTATAATTTGTATTTTAAAACATTTTGTTAAGTCCATATGAAACTTAGATCGCTGTTTATGCTGATTTGTACACCGACATTTTTAAGGACATTTAAACTTAGTTAAGCTGGTAAAGCACCATAACTCTGACAACACTCATAAAATAATTGTTAAAAGGTTCAGTAACTTCAACCGCTTACAAATTAGCACTGTGTAAAAATGTAAATATTCCCTTATGACCTTGATGCATTTTATGAACTTAAACCTGCTGTCCCAGGTCAAGAAAAATTAATGCCATTTTCAGGGCTCTTGTCACACCCTTCTCCATCTCTCTCTCTCTCTCTCTTAATGGGGCAAGGTAAACACCGTCTTTGTCAAATTTATAATTTAGCCAACTTTTTTTTCTTAAGGGACAAACCTTATCGGACCACCGTGTAGCTTCTGCTACACTTGACTTTAAGTGGAAAATGAGGTGCCAGCCTGTGTGCGGCATATTGTGTAAATATTCACACAATCAAAGCTCGCAGCCGACAAGGCCATATTAAATTAATATGCCTCGAAAATGCTCTTGCTGCTGCTGCTACGGCTGCTAATGTAATTCCTCGCGGCCAGCTCAGCATATAAACTCAAAGAGGTGGCCACAGACAGAATTTATGCTTATTAATGTGGGTCGCATTTTGTTGGGCCAAATGACTAGACGTTGACAGCAAACTCGTTTATCATGGACCAAGTTTATGAACTTTTTGGCCACTGGGCCGGTTGTGCATTTAAGCCACTGTTTGGGGAACACAAAAAAAAAAAAATAAAATTCCGTCAAATTGTATGACTTTACTTTGGGCAAGCTGTCAATCGCCACGGAAAGATTTGCACATGTCACCTTATAGACAAGTTGGCTGCTTACTACCTAAACGAGAATTTATGTAAGGGTCGCAATGCCACATGTCATGGAAAAAGTATTGTAAGCTTTTGGAAAAGGAATACGAAATGAGAATAAGAAATTGTAAATAAATTGATTAGTTTTATAGAACTAATTTTATATCAACTTGTATATTATTGAAGAAAAAATGGCAAAAGTAAAGAAATTTTGACAAAGTGTTGCCTACTTATCAGCGCCATGTCTATAGCCAGCCACCACCGTGTAAAAAGTCGCTCACAAGTTAATTTAGCTGACACTCTGGCAGCTGTAAATATGTGTGTGAGAGTGTGGGCGTGTGTGAGAATCTTGTTAAACAAATATCCTTGTGAGCAACTTTTTTACTTACTTTTTCTCAAAGCGTGAGACGCAGCTGTTTGATTTAAAACGCCTGCTACACTGTATCCAACATATTTCATTGTGAACTCGTGTTACACTTTTCAACTTATTTTGATGGTAAATTTAAAATTAAGGTTAGAAATTTATTTATTTTTTAAAAAGAGAGAGAGAGAGCATTGTTTGCCAAATTGCGCCACTAACTATAATTAGTAATTATTTCAATGAGCTTACCCAAAATGCACCGCAATCGACATCCGTTTAGCTCAAACTACACATACATCAACAACCACCGGAAGTTGTGGCATTTCAACTAATTAATAATGCAATTGACATTGTTATTAATTCAATTATGCGAATATAAGCCACATAGTGTTCAATTAGTAAGTGTCATTTGCATATAAAGGGTGTTTTTTTAACTTTCCATAAAGCCCACATACTCGAAGAATCCACCTAAACGCTTGAAAATTTACCTATTATTGACTTATGTAAAAACAAGAAAACTTTTAAACGTAGTCGTAAACGACATCGTCGCGCTTTTTTAAGTTCTGGTCCGAAAATTACAAATATTTATTTAAATTTATTTTAGATTATTTTTATTACCAAAATTTCATTACCAAACCTTAAAAAAAATATTTTACTTTGATTTTTCAAAATATTCAAGTAATTTTGGAAAGATATATATTTTATTTGTAAAGCGCCATGATATTTAAATATCTCTTAAGGGGGTCTTCTACCTTTGAAAAAATATTTGTAGTATTTTTTTTGTTTTACATTATTATTAAAGCTTGGACAATCCCCTTTTTCAAAAATTCGAAATAGATTAGCATATATGTGTTGTATATGTTGCTAAAGTGAGTAAATTTTAAGTTGTTCAAATCTTTATGAGCGTTTTTCTCGAAACCACGAATTTCGAATTGGTAGCCTTGCCGCCAATTTATCAAATCCTCATTTACCGTGTTCATTTCCGATAACCTGGAGTCCCGGAATCATGGATACCACCTCTACACCTTTTTTTCAGACCTTAATTGGCAGGTTGATAACTTGTTAAAAAACAATTTTACGTTTTTATTTAATTAATAAATAATACAAAATCAAAAACCAAATTTAAAAAGATCTTATGGTTTTCTCTCTAGAATTAAAAAAATATATATATCAAAAAACCCTGTGCAAAGGTAGAAGACCCCCTTAAACAAAAGAAGATAGAATATACAATTGGACAATTGGTTTGAATTCAGTGCTCAAAACTACATACTATTTACTATCTTCTCTAAAGTACACCAGCTTACTTACTTAGTTTGGTTGGCCATTTGATCATGCATAGACTAACACAAAAACTACCAACTTGCAAATTGTGCAAAAACCATGGTTTACTTCGGTAATGTTTAGTAGCAAAATTCTATATTTAGTGATGTGGCTCATTTTTGGTTCAATGTCGCATTTGTAGTAAAGAAAAGGCTCGAGCAATTCTCTCCGCTACATCCTTATTCAAGTAAGAAAGTCGATCAAGCCCGACTGTGATATACTCCGTACCAGCAAAAGTTTGTATATAAAACAAAAATTTTAAATATGGCGCCACATGAAATGTGTGAGGTGCCGCCATTCGCCTCCAGACAGGTAAAGGATTTTTGTTATAATTAATAAATATTTAGTTAGCAGTAACTTATGATGTAGTGAAGGATATGATTTCAGTTTAAATACATTTTGTAGAATTTTTTATGTTTAGTTTGGTGTCGTGGTGAAATCATTGGTTTATGCGAAGAAACCAACAACTTTAAACGACTTGGAAGGCAATATTCTGCGAACTATTGTCACATATTTAAAAAATAACACAGGGCAACAGTGTTTTTGGTGTAGCCCTATCTATAACTGATTATATAAGAATGGAGTGCACTGAACAAAACTGCATCATCGGTTTTGTTCCATCAGCTCTTGTTTCCACGATATGACGGAAAAACGGATTTCTTGTCAATTTTGCCCTTTCGATTTTTTTGTGGCCACAAAAGGCATGTATTTCTGAATTTATCTGGCCTACTCGATAGAGCACATATCAATGCTTTTGTAAAAAATCAAACGCCCAAAATTCGATCATGCAAAAGGGTCCAAATTGGTCTCTGAAGTCAGACGTTTCTCGATTTATGGCAATTTTTACAAAATAAATCGTCTCCCTTAAGTTAGAACGGTTGTTGGATTTCTATTTTATCCATTTCAGCATATAGCCCAACGTCTATTCTAATTATGTGAATTTTTTTGCATTTGTACCAGTTTATTTGGAGAAGCTACAGCCTGCTTAAGCCAAAAACACACATTTCATTTTATGGGAGGCCAACTAGATTTTTACCCCAAATTTGTATAGGAACTGTGAAGAGGCTAGCTGATTCATCATAGAATTTTATTTATTTACAAGCAGATGTACATTTTTTATAAATTCTGTGTGGAATAAAGTAGCCTTTTAACAGTTCCTATACAAATTTGGAATAGGAATCTAGTAGTCCTCCCATAAATTTAAATATGTGTTTTTGGCTTAAGCAGGCTGTAGCTTCGCCAAATAAAATGGTAAAAATGCGATTTAATTCACATAACTAGAACAAATGATTGGCTACAGGCTCAAATGGCTTAAATTTAAATACACCAACTACTTTAGCTTAAAAGGGATGATTTATTTTGTCAAAATAGCCATAAATCGAGTAATGTCTGACTTCAGAGACCAATTTGGACCCTTTTGCATGATCGAATTTTGGGCGTTTGATTTTTTACAGGCCAGATAAATTCAGAAATTCATGCCTATTGTGACCACAAAAAATTCGAAAGGGCAAAATTTACAAGAAATCCGTTTTTTCGTCATATCGTGGAAACAAGAGCTGATGGAACAAAACCGATGATGCAGTTTTGACCAGTGCACATAAATAAATCATAATTTTTGATCAACAAGGCTGCACCTCACAAAGTTGGTCATTTTGTTGCCCTGTGTAATCTTTCTGATAAAGTTCATTATTTATTTTGAAATTATGTAATCTCAGTATTTTATTTCAATTCAAAATTGTACAATGAACACCTCCAAAAAAAAACACCCTTTATCTGTACTCGCTTTAATATTTGCATAATCACCGACAAATGCTCGAATAAATGAATATGCATAGAAGAGAAATAATGTGCCCCTTTTTGTTACCTGCCTCAATATACGTCTTTTATGGCCCCGTTGTCTGTGTGGCCATTAATCAATGGATTTTAATTTATTTCACTTTCTAGATTGCCACAAAGTTAAGACGAGGAGGCGGAAAAGCTTTTGAAATAAATACAAAAATAATTGTTTTTTCCGCTGCGGGAACATTTCTTTGGTTATTCAATATGCAAATCAACGTGAAGCAATTATTTGTAAAGAGCACAAATACAACATAAATGAGGATTTATTTATATAAATAAATAGAGAAACAGATAAAGGCTCACTTCGGCGAAGAATTAATACCCTTGCGTCTTCTCTAATTTAGAAAAATAAGTTCTCATTTTCATACAAAATAAAAATAATAAACCAACAAACCAAACCAATAATTTTAAATACGAGTTTTGTAATGATTTAAAAAAAAAAAATTACAAAATAGCGTTTATATTTGACAAAATAAAAACCTCTGCATAAGAAGTATTTAAATATTTATTTTTCACCCCTATTTTCCGAGCCCTTATACTCTGTAATAATTGCAAAGTTATTTATTCTTTGGAAGGCATATGAAAGTCTAATTTAAGGGGAAAGGTCAATTACCAATGTAAGCCATAAAGACACAAGTTTTTCTTAAACGTTTTATGCCCTCTACCCATCTAAAATGGATAGAAAACCCCTTTAAGCCTTTAAGCTTTAGTGAATATTTAATTGCTCTTTCTTCCCCATTTCCCCTCACTAATGTGACTGGCTGCTAATCCTGACATAAACCGTTAATATAAATTTGAAATTTCTCTCCCCATTCAGCGACAACTTATGTCAATTGCTCAACAATAAGGCAATGTTACTCATACGCCGTGTTAGCCCATTTGTTGGTCACAGCTGCGCGCTGCTTAAATCGGATTGACAATACAATCTGTTTTGAAAGTTGTATACTCTTACATTATAATACCCAAATATATTTGATATGCAACAAGGACACAATTTTCAATTTCACACCTCGTTGAAGGGGCCTAAAGGAACAAAAAAGTGTCAACTTTGATGAAGTTTTGTTTACGTTGCGAAGATTTTAAATATGCAAAGCGAACAAAATGTATGAAAAATATTTCTTTGGCATTCAATATGTAAATTTGAGTCAAGGCGAAAACGTGTTAGAGATTTGCGTGCCTTAAAGTATTGACTTTATCACACACTCAAACTCACATAGGCACACGAAAACCGCAACCTGTCAAAGTGGGCCATTTTCTACTTGATACGTACAATATGTATAATATTTCAATTATTTGTGACTGCCACAAAAAGGTGGTTGACGGCGTTGGATATTCAATATTAAAGTTCAAAGAAGTTACTGCCATGGGTAATGTACAATATATGTATGTATGTACTCATACATAAATGTAAGGTGATTGTTTATTTGATTATTTAAACAAAATCAACACCTTAAAGAACGAATTATATTTTTAGTTCGTTTCTACTCCTGATTTTCACAAGGGCTGGTCTGCCGTCAAACTATGTTACACGTATGACATGGGTGAGACCTAAAATTCATTCTAAAAAAAAAAAAAAACAAGGACCCGACTTTTAATTGCATTTAAATTCAATCAAATGCGCGTGCCAAAAGTTTTACCTTCAACAGATTCATCAGAGATGCGAAGGTAACTCAAGCAAAACCGAAAGGAAGGAAATGGAAGATGCTGTAAGCTTCGCCCATTTTACACTAATTTCGTCTTTGTTTGTGGTTTTTAGCTTAGATGTTGTTGTTGAGCGGCAGAAAAAAAGTTTTAATTAACTGTAACGAAAGCAACGAGCGCGGTCTTTCACTCTATCTCTTTCTCTCTAATCAGGCGTTCCGTGAAAATGGGTTCGCTTGGCACACCTTAGCAACCACCGTTGTGGAAACTCCACCTAAACCTAAACCTTTATCGAGCTGTCAGTGCCTGTGTCTGATTTTTTTCTTGTTGGCTTTGCGGATTTTACGTTTTTTAATTTATTTATTTTCAAACAATTTAGTTTGCCTTTTTACAGCAGCACGTCAAAAGCGCAAGCCGACAGAAAAACAAAAACAAAGATAAATGTGATTAACACGACAAATGAAATTATTTTGAAATTAAATTTAAATATTTTAACCAGGTTATTTTTAGTAGCGAACAAAGTAAGAACCGTACTTATATTACGTTCTGTCTGATTGATTGATTTTAAGAAAAAAATCCTTAAAATTTAACAAACAAAAAGTAGACATCAATAACTGAAGTTTTTTAGTAAGGAAATAAAAAACGAAAAGGAAAAGCAAACTTCGACTGTGCCGAAGATTTAATACACTTGCAATAGTTTACTCCAACTGATTAAACCGGTAGAATATATATAGGATATAGACATCAGATATTTATAAATTCCAAATCATTAAATAGATAATAACATAGGAAAACTGCCCCGACAGAATTTAAAAGTTTGATAAAAATAAAGAAACTCATCAAATGAGCCTAACGAACGAGAGAGGTAGTTAAAACAGAAAAACGTTTTTCTTAAGAACGCTTGACCGATTTGATGGGTAATAAGTATGTTTTAAAAATTTTTTGAGATTTAACCAAATCTTGGAAAATGAGGATTTTTCAAAAATTTTTCGGAAATCTTTCACACCTCCGACCTGAACTTAGATATCCCTATAACTTAATTTTGCAACAGATCAATTGCCTGGAAAAACTAAACTGTAAAATAAAATTTTATAGGGATACCCATCACTTAGTCATTTTTTATGTCTCCAAATTTTTAATCGCTGTTTTTCATTAGTTACGAAATAAAGGCGTGTTTTTTCATCTTTTTAAAAATATACTTTTTGACATCTGTTTTTTTAAATTTCTTTTTCGTCTTTACTGTTTATATTTCCTTGATTAAAATTTAATAGCGTGTAAAAATTTTTAATTGTGTTTTCTAGTTAATTCTAATACTTATATTCGAGAGACGTTTGATTCTACTCCACTTCTTCATCTGAACTTTTTGTAATTTCTGTTTGAAAACGGTCGTATTGGCCCTCCGAAAACTTTTTCTTAAACCGTTTTAGATAGCTCGGTTTCCATTTTTCAAGTTTGAGACATTCTTACGTTTTAATCCGTGTTCCGTTCAAAGTTATGATTTTTTTAAATTCAGTCCGACGAGAACACGACTGGAACCTACCTCAAGTCCTTCAGACACGATATGAGTGAACTTAATTTTATTTTAATTTTATTTTTCCCAGAGGCCCATCGTCTGATTGCAAATTTAGTAAAACTAGTAAAATACGAAAACTAGTAGAGATTCACCGGAAATATTTGACCTCATTTTTGGACCAGTTTTGGTAATAAAAATCTGCAAAAATTTTTTAAAATGCATTGAACACACAACATATATTTAACCCACAAAATCGGTCGCGGTTCTTAAGAAAAACTGTTTCGTTTAACTTTCCAGCCCTAACCGCATTGGATTGAGACTACATTTTGGAGAGTGAGTTTCTTAAGATTTTTATCAAACTTTAAGAAACCAGCGCTATATGGCAGCAATATGCTATATTCATCCGATTTTGAGCAATTTTTTCAGAATTATGTGGAAGTATATTAAACTGATAAAGGGTAATTTTTTAGCTATTATCTTTTTGGCAACACTGGTTTAAACAGCTCCCGCACGTTTCGTGTTTTGTTTCACTGTCAAACATCTTTAGTTTGGTCTAAAATTTAACCATGAATTGTCTTACAGACGAACAACGCTTGCAAATTATTGAATTTTATTATCAAAATGCGTGCTCTGTTAAGAAAGTTCATCGCGCGCTTCTTCCATTTTATGGTCAGTTTAATCGACCCACTGAAGCGGCTATTCGGGCTATTGTGACTAAATTTCGCACCAAATTTACATTGTTGGACATTAAGGATTTTAAGGATTTAGGTGTGAAGCCTTTCAAAATACAGCTGGTGCAAGAATTGAAACCGAACGACCTACCGCAACGTAGAGTTTTTTGTGAATGGGCTTTTGGAAAGTTGGCCGAAGATCCACTTTTTTACCGAAAAATTGTGTTCAGCGACGAAGCTCATTTTTGGCTCAATGGGTACGTAAAATGGCAGAATTGTCGATTTTGGAGTGAATATCAGCCAGAAGCATTGCAAGAGCTACCAATGCATTCAGAAAAAGTCACAGTTTGGTGCGATTTATGGGCTGGTGGCATCATTGGACCGTACTTCTTCAAAGATGATGCGAATCGTAACGTAACTGTGAATGGTGAGCGCTACCGTGAGATGAGATCCAACTTTTTTTTGCCCAAAATGCAAGAGCTTGACTTGCATGACATGTGGTTTCAACAAGACGGTGCCTTATGCCACACAGCTCGCGCAACAATGGACTTATTGAGAGGCGAGTTCGGTGAACATTTTAGTTCACGTTCGGGACCGGTCAATTGACCGCCTAGATCGTGCGATTTAACGCCTTTATTGTGGGGCTAAGTTAAAGCTCATGTCTACAGACAAGCCCGCTTCAATTGACGCATTGGAAGACAACATTGAAGTATTTATTCGTGAGATACCGGCCAAAATGTTGGAAAGAGTATGCCAAAATTGGACTAAGCGGATGGACCATTTGAGGCGCAGTCACGGTCAACATTTGCATGAAATAATCTTCAAACAATTAATTATATGGACCGTACTATCGATTCCAATAAAAATTTTAAATATATGATGCAAATTGAGTGTTTTATTCGATTGTTATTTGCGTCGTACTTAAGTAGCATTGTTAAGCCTGTTTCGGTTTTCACTAAAGTGAATTCGATTGTTGTACATAATCACTAATCTAATGAACGATCAATATAATCGGTATCAAACCTTAACTTGAAATTACTTTTAGTTCGAAAAACTTGACTTTAAATGCTTTAAGGCGATTCAACCAATCAATTTTACACAACAACTCATGTACCACATTCGAATTGGACAAATTTTGTCGAAAGTGAAAACCAGGCCTGTATATAAAAGAAAAATCTGACAACAACCGACCCTAAGAATTAATGGCGTATTGGCGTGATGTTACCAATAATAGGAGTCTGGTTGGACTTGTATTACAGAAGTACAAACTGAGAATTGGGCAATACTTTTCGCATCAACCACTTTCAGTAGTTTTTAACATAAAATACGTTTATTTTCCAATTTACCAATTAAAAAAATATTTTTTTTTTTTTTTTTTTTTATAATACATGAAGTTACCTGGCGTTACGTTACATACTTTTTGATTGGAAAATTTTTAGTTTAGATTATTTTTCTTTAATTACACTAGTTTACAAAAATAACAAAAAATAAAGACCCATTGAAGCTGTTATTTTTGTATGATGTACTTTGGAGTGTTGAGCTCAAAAATGAAATTAAAAAATTTTTGTATGGATACGTTTTTGAGTTAGAATTTTTTTCAGTTTTTTTGGTAGGTACCCTTACATTTTATGACATATCTCAAGATAGAAACTTTAGATGTCGTCAAACAAGGTATTAATCTAAAGGGTATGCAATATTCAATAATCTAGTTGAAGATCATTTTCCAATCGGTTTAGTTAAAATGCTAGTTAAAATGCTACAAGCAAAAACATTTCGAAAAAATCGATTTTTTTCTCAAAAACGTGCAAATGTTGTTTTCCTAAAATCTGTAAAAGGCTGAATCTGATAAAAATAAATTTTTTTTTCTTTTGTTCTTACGAATAGCACTTCTACGAAGAAAATAAGGCATTGGTAAAGAATATCTATGGATAAATAAAGGAGCTGTAAGCAATTGAGTACAAGTACAAACAGTCAAATTTCATTGTTTTATGTATTTATTAAAAAATATTTTTATTTTTTCTTCGTTTTTGGCCATGCTCCCAATTTTTTTCTGTGATTTGGCTTCTATTGGAACTCTTACATTGAGCAAAAAGCAAAGAAAAAAAATTTTTTTTTTAATGAACCGTAAAATAGTCAAATTTGACCCCCAGTTTTTTCACACAATTGCTTACAACTTCGCTAATTATCCACAGATTTTCGTCATCAACGCCTTATTTTCTTCGTAATAGGGCAATTTGTAATAATAAAAGAAAAAACAATTTTTTGATTTTTATTTTCAACCATTTACAGATTTTAGAAAATCAAATTTTTCACGTTTTTGAGAAAAAATCATTTTTTTCGAAATATTTTTGGTTCTTACTTTTCAACTATCAAACCGATTGGA
This sequence comes from Lordiphosa mommai, assembly GCA_018904225.1. Lineage (NCBI taxonomy): Eukaryota > Metazoa > Arthropoda > Insecta > Diptera > Drosophilidae > Lordiphosa > Lordiphosa mommai. Next base: position 757,370 of record JAEIFT010000093.1, read on the forward strand.
AAATGTTCTTTGACTAGATTATTGGGAATTGCATAACCTTTTGATTAATCCCTTGCTTGACTTCATCTAAAGTTTGTAACTCGAGATATGGCTTAAAAGGTATGGGTACCTACCGAAAAACTAAAAAAAAAATCTAACTCAAAAACGTATCCATACAAAATTTTTTGAAATTTATTTTTGAGTTCAGCATTCCAAAATACATCATTAAAAAATAATGGCTTCAATGGGTCTTTTTCGCTGTAAACTAGTGTTATTTAATACAACAAAAAAATAAATTTTTATTGTGCCATAAGGCTGGCGAACAGAGTGGAATTGCTCAATGACTCATAAGTCTGTAAATGGAAAAGAGAAAATGCTGTGAAAAACTGGCCAATACGTCATTTTGAACTTTCTAGCCCGTTTTATCGCCATCGCTACTAAGAAAAGCTTTTAACACATTTATTGCACTATTTTTGAATATATACCTTTACTAAATCAAGTAACAAACAACTGTTAATAAACTTTACATTTTTCGGTCAAGGTGTACTTTTCTGTGGAAATGCCCAGATGGTAAGAGCTAGGGGTTTAAATTGTTAAGTGTATGGAATCTAAACTCCTTATACTTGCAGGCAGAACACGTTTATTCTCAATTTTGGCCGCGCCCCCTGCCAGCACATTTTAAATTGATATTGATTTTATTCACACCCTTCTTATAAGTGTTTCGAAAAGTATTGAATATTTGATAATTTATAAGTATCAACACAAAACACAATAAACTCTGTCAGTCTGAAATGACACTTTAAATTTTTAGGAACAATGTTAATCATCATTACCTATCTATCCGCCATACATCATATTCCGATCAGATGAGCTATAGTAGAGTTGCCACCCCCGCAATTTGGAAAAAAAACCTCATATCTTCAACAATTTGGGCATGTTGAGATCTAATAAAATATTCTTAAATAAACGGGTATATCGAAGTCTAGCAGGGCCGACTTCAACTTACGCTCTCGTTTTAAATAAAATGAATAAATACAAAATACCAATAGCTGTAAAGGTGACGGATACGTAGATGGTTCGAAAGTGAAAATTATTGTATTTCGAGCATTAGTCGCAACACTCAGTTACTAGGCTACATCAGCCACATAAGTGATATTTGATAAAAAAAATTGTTAAATATAATTAACAACAAATTCATAAATTACCCAAGTTCAGCAAAAAAAAAAAAAAATAAAAATTACAAAAAAAAAAAAATGAAATAAAAAAAAAAAACCCAAAAAAATATAATAAAATAGAAATAAAATTAGAATATTTTAAGGGGACCACACACACGAAAAAAGAACGAAAAAAAACATAATAGTCATTATTTTGTAATAAAGTAAAATGCAAATATGTAGCTGAATTATGCAAAGCCAATCAAAATGTATATTGCATACATCAATTTGTATGTAATTTTAAATTAAATTTTATTTGATGGCCAATCAAATGGTAATGCATCAAAAAGCATATTAATATATGTGTTTGTGCCTTTGATAGGCTCAATGGCATCAGTGATAAGTGTTTGGCTTTTGCCTGTTTGTGAATAAGGCAACTGTCAATAAGGCAACTGCAATTGCCACTGCATTAATTTTGCCTCTGCCTCCGTTGCTGTTGCAATTAACACACTTGATTGCTTTGAAGCCTCTGACTCGATTAACTCCCAGCTTCAGCTACATTTCCGCTTCGCCTGGATGCACTCATGTGCATAAGTTCCTCGAAAGGCGTATACTTGATGTGGATAAGCGACTCGGCTTTTACATTCTATTTTAGTGCCGTAGGCTTTGACGATTTGATTATGAAATTCAATTGAATTCAAATGCAGCAGAAATAAAATACCAAATAATATTTCCCATGAAATTTAATGTTGCGAATAAGTGTGATAAAAATTATCTATTTTTAATACGAATATCATATTTACATAGAATTGTGTCTGATGGGGCAACAAAATAAATATCCCATATATTCAAGAGTTGATAAACACTCCAATGAAATTGAATTGTTTCTCTTAAAGCCCACCCTGATTGATTTACGTGCGAAATTCAATCAATAAACCAAATCCAAACTGACCCAAACTGACAGCCGCTTCCGGTTCTCAAGCCGACGATTATGTTTACTGTCACTTTGTCGCCTAATTTGATTGAATATCCTCGGCGAGGCCATAAAAATAACAAAACAGTAAGCACCAGGGACAAAGTCACACTACAAGTTTTATGTTTAAATAATTTATCAAAATAGAAATCCCAGGAAACAGGGACGAATGCTACACGCCTATTTGTGTTGAATAGGGCATGTAAAAAGGTAGCGGGTCTAGGGGATGGGGTACTTTAACTTATTATGTTGACATTCCATTCGTTTTGTATAATTGATTAGCTTTGGCTTTGCCAATAAAGCGCACACACACACACTCTTAAGTAACATATCACTCCCCCGTGTGTGTCCTGGGTCTACATTTGTGTCGCATCTAAACAATAATTTATGGCATGTGTGCAAAGGCATTAATCTTTATTGGAACTGAAAAGTGTACGCATAAAAAACGTCCATGTACAAACATGAGTACAAAAATCATCATAACCCTCAGATCATACAATCCTTAAGTAGAATGAGTACTTAATAAAGGAGGTTGGCCTAACTTTACAAGTCACAAGCAAAAAATCATGGGCAAACAGTATCACTGACTCAGCTTTTTCATCTTTTTAGTCGCAACATTTTGTAGCCATAAATTCATGTTAATTTACCGAGTTGTTTATGACACACATAAAGTGAATAATCTTAATAATAAATTAAATTTTTTTTCTTGGTACTTAGTACTGGGAGATGTTCAATTTTTCAGCTGGGATGGAACTTTATACAGTGTCCACCAATACTTGGTTTTTAATGTCTCCTTTGGCAAGGGTAAAGAGGGTAAAATCATCAGAGAAGTACTCTTACCTCAAAGGGCTTAAAAATATGGGCCATCCGTCCAATTTGTATATTACTTCATTAATGAATGCAACAGCCAGAAGGAAGCATCTCCGACCCTATAAACTATTTATATATTTTTGATTAGCTTCAACAGCCGCGTCGATAAAGCCATGTCCGTCTGTCTGTCCGTATAAACTTTGAGATCTCAGACTGAAAAAATAGCACAAAAGCGATTCCTGGCACAGTTTCACGTCAAAAGATTGATTGAGGGCAAGAGGGATCCTTTCCAGTCTGCAATTGAGCTCAAAAAGGACCTAAATATAACTGCGTCAGTGCAAAAAGTTCACACATGACCCATAGAACAGAATTCAATAACCCAAGAAAAGTCTCTCATTTAAAAGCCAGACATATTAGTAAGCGCATAAAATTCGCAAAGGAACATCTAAATTGGATTTCGTGGAAAAGGTTCTCGTTTGTACGTCAGGAGTCCTCTAAACTTGGAAAAGAATCCAAAATACACTGGAAAATTCATTAAACATGAAGTCTCAAGTGTTATGGTATTTGGATGTTTTTCTTACTATGGAGTGGGTCGACTATTTTGTATTTAAAACCTTAATGTATGTGTCCATGTTTTCGATATGCAATGGAATGGTACAGGAAAAATTCTGTGAATTTTTTTTAGTGGCATGCGCAGTCACAAGAACTCAATCTTATCAAAAATCTGTGGGCTAATGTTAAAAGGAAGTTACTACAGTTAAGCCAACCAGCACCGGATCACTATGGAAATTATTTTCGGAGTCGTGAAGCAAGATTCCTCTAAAACGGTGCCACGACTTGGTTGAATCGATTCCAAGACGTTGCGTAGCCGTTATAGCCAATAAAGACATCGCAACTAAACATTAAATTTATAAAATAATATTATCTTTCATATACATTTATCTTTCAGTAATCCTTAATTCCGTTTTATAATAACGGTAAATAACACAATCATTTGTTTTTCCTTTCATAATTATTAAGAGTCTTCTTATTCTAAAAACGTATTCAAAGGATTCTAAAACTTACAAATGTAGTTATGACGGCTTTCGAAAATTTACTTGATATGGTGGTCCTATTTTTTTCTCAGCTTTATATGGAACATATAATCGTTATACTTGCAGGCTGATCAAGTTTATTTTTAATTTTTTATTTTTACCAAATCGCATATCTTCCACAATTTTGGAGTTTGATTCTTTGAATATTCTAGAGATTTATTCTACTCATCATTATTTATCGATTTACCATACATAATATCAAGATCAGATAAACGATATGAGAGTTGCCACCATATGAGTTTTTATACTCTGTACGTACCGAAGGTACACAGAGTATGTTGGGTTTGCGCAAATGTATGTAACAGCCTGAAGGAAGCATCTTCGACCCTATAAATTGTATATATTATTGATCAGCATCAACAGCCGAGTCGATATAGCCATGTCCGTCTGTCTGTCCGTATGAACGAAGAGATCTCAGAGATGGTAAGAGCTAGAGGTTTGAAGTGTATGGAACATATAATTCTTATACCTGCAGGCAGATCAAGTTTATTTTTATTTTTGCCACGCCCCCTGCCACCCCCGCAAATTTAAAAAAAAAAACCTAATAACTCCCACAATTTTGAAGATAGATAGTTCGAACATTCTAGACATATATTCTACTACTCATTATTAATCGACCCGCCATACTTCGTTTTTCGATCAGATGAATGATATTAGAGCTATACGTAAAAGAAACTTCAGAGCAACAACAACAACAACACCGCAGCAATTGGTAGAACTTACGTTAAAGAGAGGGGGCAAAAGCTAACTGGTATTGTCCAATTGGACTTTGCTTGACGCCAGTATCTCCCTTTTTTCCCATAGATATTTGTGTAAGGAGGCAAAGACTCAGTATGAGAGGAGCGATGCAATTGAGTTGGCCTGCGGTCAGAAATCACGCGTGATTCCCGCGTGACTAATATAGATACGTTTATGTTAATAGGAAATTATATACAATTTTTATTTTTTTTTTATAATTTTACGAGTTGTGTACTAGGGTAATTCTACTAATCATTAGCCCATCGAGCCCCCATACATCGTATTCCGACCAGATGAATGATAGTCGAAGGAGTTGCCACCCCCAGATTTTTAAAAAACCACACACTTTAAAGTTATCAGTTACATACAAACATGTACAGAGTATTTTACAGTCGGGCTTGACCGACTTTCTTACTTGTTTTCATATTGCGGGGTCGGAAGGCGGCTAAAATTTTAAACAAACTTGATCTGAGTGTAGATGATACTCTCTATGAGCTTTGGAATGTAAGTAGGTGTATACCATACGCAGATCAAGTTTGTTTCAGATTTTAACAATTTTATCGCCTTATCTCACAAACCGCAAAAAAAAAACTGTTACACCCCCAATTTTAAAGTTAGAACCAGGGCTGCAAATCGGTTTTGAACCGAACCGGTTCGAACCCGTAATTCCGACTTTTCTTTAACTGTGAACCTTGAACCGATCCTCTTGTAAAAAAAATATATAAACCTGAACCTGTAACGAACCAAAACTTTCGGTTCGGTTCAACAAAAGTTACATATCTTAGTTTAGCGAACATTTTTTATTGATAAAAGAAGTAGCATTGACCAAAAATTGCTCGAAGAAATAACACTAATCAATTTAAATTGAAAATAATTGAAGTAAACAAAAATTCAAACAAATCTGTACATTTTTTTATATTTTTAACAAATTATACGAATTTGAAAAAACTTGGGACAAACCAAAACCTTAGCACACAAACCTTGAACCTTAAATTTCTAAACCTTAACCATTGGTAAATTTTGGTTCGAATCAACGAACCGGACCTTCGAAAAAATCATTTGGGCTTGCAGCCCTGGTTAGAACCTTGTGACTTACAGCAAATAACTACAGGCCTTATTACCATCTAATCTAAAAGGCACAATCTGATCGATTGAAAAAAAGGGAGTTTTAAATGAAAAATGATTTTTAGCTGCGGGAGTGTATGCGTCTATGTGTAAGTTTCAAATGCGTATAAAATCAGCCAAAATCCGTGAAAAGAGCTTCGCTAGTACCATACGTCCCACGACCTCCACTCTTTTTATACCCATGCAGAGGGTATATTTGTATGATATCCTCTGTTTTAAAGATGTCTGGACCAAACTTTGCAGAAAGTCTTGAAATACATACATATTGGCTGTATATTTGCCGGATCGAAAGTCTATAGGCTATAGCGAATTAATGGAATTTGGAAATTCCCAACACTTGCATTAAAAAATGGTATATCTTCGTTAAAAAAAAATCGCAGAACAGTTTGAGATAATTTATTTGAAGGCTAAGGAATAGAACTTTACGATAATATCAAGGAGAGTCAAAACAAACGTCGAGGTTGCCCACAAAATGAGCCTTAAAGTGGTCAAAATTTAAATTATTATCAGCTTTAGGCGTAAATTACCAAAAATGCGGACGTATTGGAGCATTTTGCCAAACAGATTCGTGCTAAGCACACGAAAATCATCACTCCTTCTATAAACTGAAACAAGTTAAATTTTGTTGCCTTGTGTATTTATCTTCCTTAATCAAATTTAATGTCCTGGCAATAGTTTGCTTGTTTCGCTTATTTGCTGTTCAAGCTGACAAAAAATATATATACATACAAGGGTCGTAGAAGTTTTTCCTGCTTGCGACACACATTTGCATCAACTACTACCAACTTTTTAACAGTAACAGTATTGGTATTGATTTAATTAGCATTTTTCTTGATATATATAGTTAAATGATTTAACTTAAATCTGATGTTACTGTAACAGTTCTCTCATTTGTACTCCATAAAATAATGCCAGGGATTGTCTTTCAAAATGTTCCCCTGATTTTGCTTATTTATAACCCTACTTCAAAAAATGCTATTCCACAATTTGCCCTAATCTTGTGTAAGTGATTGTTTATGTCTTCTAATGGTACATTACTCAAGTAACTTACCAACTGCTTCGCTCTTTGTTCCAGCAATGGAATGGTCTCATATACTTAGTCTGGACATAAACCATTTTGATTATCATTTGCATTTATGCAAATTGAAGCAACAAATGGGTCTGGCGCTGTTGTAACCCAGTCTGGAGTGATATGTGAGAGTTTTCACAAATAAAAAAAAAGCTGCAGACAATCGTTGTCTTTGGTTGCTCTCTTTTCCAAAGCCAGTCAAGTGTTGAGCCTTTAGACATAATTTATCAGCTGAACGATTTGATTTATATGGTTAGGCATAGCATGCATGTGGTATACAATTTTTATTATTATATTATATATGTTTTTATCTGACTGCGATTTGTGGACCATTTGCTCACATGAAAATGGAAAGTAAATGTATGTATTTGCGAAAACAAAAATGAAAAAGAAATTGCTGCCCACAAAAGATGTTAACATGCATGCCTAAACATAAAAATTATAACCACATACTTACACACATATTTACCCGTGCATAAGTCTGGTGTGAACAACCTGCTCAGGTGCGTGCCTACAGATGAATGATCATTAACGACTCTTTCTCCGCGCGTAATTAGTTGGCCACACCAAACAATTTGCGAGAAGGAAAGTAAACTCTTGTCAATTTGTTTAAGGCATTATTGAAGACTTAACCCCATTAGCCTGAATTGGCGCACTTGCCAATCAGCTCAGCTCGATCAAAAGAAGTCAAAAAACAGGTAGATGACAAGGGCCAACAACAATACAACTTTCAGAACAGCAAAAGCACAAAACTTTTACCCAAAACAAAAAAAAGAAAAAACAGAAAAACAAAACCAAAACTAAACAATGTAAACTCATTCACGAACCGGCTGCTGCTGTCTCAGAGAGCATCTGCATCTTTCGCGCTGGTCTTGGAATTTTTAGTACCTCGTCAACTTTTAGTACCCCTAAAAACCAGTTTCACCTGCAAAACTTGGCTCGATGCCTAACCCGAGCCTAGGCCAGCTTCAGTTGCGGCGCGAAGCTCAAGTAGAGCAGACCTTACCAGACCCGATCCCAAGTGCTAACCGAACCGGCTGCGGCGGAACTGCAAAAAACAAAAAAAAAACTGTTGAACGCTGCGCATGCGCAAGACAACTTGTACTTGCTGTTGCGGTAGCTCAGCTTAATTATTACCCCCTCCCTCCACCCTACCTGCTGCCACAAACGTATACAAAGTTTACTTGTTTGTCTGCATTTTTCATTGTGCTTGTGTTTGTGCCGTGTAATAACTTCTTTTGCTCTGGGAAAATTATATTCTTGGCCGATTTGCGCTTTCTTTTTGTGTATAACAAAAGAAAAAAATACACAAATGTAAACAAGAAATAAAAACCAAATTTACCAAGTGCAATTTAATAAAAATCACAAAAAACGTAAGCCCAAAAAACTACCGTATATAAATCACAAAAATATAAAGAAACAGGTTACAAAGAAAACAATCTGAAAAATTTACATATTTCCCATCAACAACAAAAAAAATGTTGATCATGCGTGTGTGTGTGTGAGTGTGTGTTTGTGAAACCAGAAGTGGACCCCCCCTTTCCAGTCTCCACCTTATTTCGTGTGGCAATGCAAGACCTTGAAGCTGTCTCCGTATATCGAATCGCATATGCATTTCAATGAGAAAAAGAGCCAAATAACTGCCCCCTAGTTTTTTTTTTGTTAAGTGAGATTTTGAAATGCACGGCAATTCAGACGTTTAATGGCCAATACAAATTTACATATATTTTATGTATATACCAAAGATCTCGGAATACTACAAACACACTGGGCGCAGTCGCAGTTTCAGTAAACTGACCAAATAACATTTAGATACCCTTGCTAAAAACTGGATATACATTTCCAACAAAGCGTACTCCCATTTTTGAGCACAGCATTTCAAGTAAATTGGAAAATATTTCACAGAAAGCAGGATGGCAACAAATAACTCGGATACATATTTTGTTTGCTTTGGTAACATTATTAAACGGCTTTGATAAATGGTCAAAGGGGATTCCTTCAAAGGCAATGCAGAGCCCTTAACGCTTCTTGATATTTTCTGGAATTGGCCGCAAGTCCTCTAGTGATAAATGGTCCAAAACCCTGGCCCCTAAAATCTACCAATCACTTAAGTCTATTGATTAAAGATCTGGCAACTAGAGCAGTTATTTTGCAGAATCGGCCCATATTTCGGACAGCACAATTTGACTGGTCTGACCCGCTCTTGTTGATTTGTCCCTGTAAACAGTTTCCCATTTAAAAACCGAAGGCACTCCCATTTTCGACCTGTGGCAATACGTCAGGGCCGGCCAAATGGAGAGGACTTAAAATTTGAGCTTGTGTTGGTGAGTGCCACAGTAGACAGACAATTCACTTTCAAAATCAAATTTTGCTGTGCTCACCGATTCATACAGCCATGACTTCGGTTCGCGTCTGTGTGAAAACACGAATGCGCTATAAGCTGGCCGGCCCTGCACTACGCTTAAGTCGTCGGCAGGTTTGAAGTTTTACGCACTTGTTCTCATCTTTAAAAAGTCGAACATTCTGCAGCTTATTGGATTGAGTCCGATTTCCTTGATATTCAGTTTTTGTAAAGATTCACGATTTGTTTCGGATTCACTTATAATTGTTCTCATGGATCTCTTTTTGACAATCCAAAACCCGATTTTTTCGCATAAATTCGAATAGATACAGAACTTAAAGTAGTTACACCTCAAAGAGAAATCGGTAAGATCGATTAAATAAGTTTCAAACTGAATCTGCCCCTATTGTAATTTGTATACCCTTGCAGAGGGTATATTAAAATTGTCAAGATGTTTGTAACACATAGAAGGAAGCATCTCCGACCCCATAAAGTATATATATTCTTGATCAGCATGACGAGCTGAGTCGATATTGCCATGTCCGTCTGTCCGTCCGTTTGTTTCTATGCTATCTCCTCCCTCCTATCTTTACCAAACTTGGCAAAAAGTCTTTAAATACACATAAGCTACACATTTGTCGGAATCGGCCGGATCGGATGACTATATCAAATAGCTGCCATAGGAACGATCTGTCAAAAAAATATTTCTAGTTAAAAAAACTTTTTTGTTTTCCATGGTAGCGATTCCATGGTAATGATACGACACCCATTGTTATGGGCATTGTTATGGTTGTTATCTTGAGTGTATTTCGTGCAGCGCTGATGAAGGATGAAGTGACGGCTGCGCGGCAAATTGTTGGCCAAATCTCATAAATTAAATTGCATCTTGACTACGGTTACCGCAACTTGTTTTTCCTTTGCAAAGTTCTCCAAATTATTTCTGTTTTTGGCTTTTGGTCTTCTTTGAATCCATTTTTTTTTAATTTTTGTGCTCAATTCTCGCAGGCACCTCTTAGAACAGAGTTAGTCATCCATAACGCCTGACGGACGAACACATTCGACAATTCACACACACTCGAGCCAAACGCATGTCGGGGCTTATGTCATGAGAGCAAACTTTTTTTTATTCGCTAGCCAGCGCTTGATGAAGTAACTTAGAGCCGATTTGCGACGCATTATAATCGCACACCAATACACTCTCACTTTTTCGCCTCGATCTTGATGACAAACGCTGTCTGAGAATCATGAAACATGTTTTATAATTCGAATACCCTCTGCGAGAACTTATCAGCTGTTTTTGAAAAACGATCTTGCAGCCCAATGCACATTCTCAGAGCGCATTTTCGGCATCTGCGTAGGGCCTCTTTAAATATTCTCAAAGCGCATTCTAAGAGCCCTGCAGCGAGATTGTTATTGGCGTCTGAGTACCCAACTTAGAGGAACAAATTATAATTAAAAGTTTAAAATTTTTGACTAAATAGAGTTATTTTGATTATTACTTTTTATACTATGTATAAGAGATGGGCGTGATTTGCTACTGAAAATATATCTTTTAACGTTCGGGATTTGGTAAATTTCGGAAAACTTAAGATTTAGCGGGAATCCCGTCTTAACTCTGAAACAAAAAAAAACAATGAGTATAATGGGTTTGAGCAAATGTACTTAACAGCTAGAACCAATCAAGCATATATATTCTCGATCAGCATCAACAGTCGAGATTAAATAGTCATGTCCGTCTATTTGTCCGTGTTTCTGTCCGTATGAACAAATATGTCTCTGAGATGGTAAGAGCTAGAGGTTGAAGACTTCGGCAAGCAATCGGTTCGTATACATGTGAGTTGCCGAAAGTGTTTGGCCGCCAGGAGCTATGATTGGTGAACTCTGATCTAATGATCTGTCAAAAACAGAGCAAAGCAAACCATACCAAATATGCTGCATTTTACTTATGTAAAAAACGATCGGTCAGCACGAAACTAAGCAAGTGTATTAACGATTCGGCGCAGCCAAAGTTAGCCTGGCCCTCGGATTTTTTATTTGCCTTTACTTATGGACCGCAGAGCAAATAGCACACCTAACGCAAAAAGAAATAAAACCAAACCCAAATCGTTGTTTATTGTTTTTGGAGTCGGTGCGCATGGAAATAAAGTAAACAAACAACAACAACAAATCAGCTAACGGTACTGCAAATGCTAAGAGAACAAAAATCAAGAATCCGTGTACATGGAAGTAAATTGAATGAATTGGAAAAGTTGGCCCGAACGAATTACGCATGCGCTTGTTCTTTAAGTGGGCCAAACGTGGATTAATTCCCAACAATTATGGCTTCATGCAAAGATGAAATTAAGCTAGCATGTGATCCATAAAGTGGAGAAAAGAAGAGATACAAAACAGATTGCATATTACAAAATATCTCACGTAAGCACGGTGCAGTTGCACAGATCACTAAAATCTCTGTGCACCAAGCTATTTTATCACGATTGGAAAGAGACAACAGTCACTGGGGGCTCTAAAAAGCTTCAAATATAAATATCAAGTAATTGTTTTGCATTAGAGTTGGGTTATTTATGCCTTTGGGATTTGGCGATTAAATGTAGGTCCCTTTCGGACGCAGGCTCTGTCATGTAGGCATTTTAAGACTAGCTTAACAGAGAACTACTGCAGAGTTCTTTTTGGAACACTGCACGTAGGCAGGCATGCTTAGATGGGCCATTTATCCACAGATTTTAACATAGGATAGATTAACGCTTATTTGATGTACAACTATGATCAAAAAAGAAAATTAACCACTTGGTTCTTAAGTCAAAATTTTGTGAAAACAAACATTTTTAAATACCACTTTTTACCTAACTTAATTTGAGTGATTATACGTGTTAAAAGCATTTTTCACTTTTCTGTTGTGAATGTTCAGGTTTTCACTAAATTGAGTTCGAGTGTGGTACAAGTTCGCCTTTCTAATAAACGATCAAGGTTATCGGTATTAAACCTTACATTTTATTTACTTTTAATTCAAAAGATTCATGATTAAACGTTTTAAACTGATTAAGTAAAAAAAATTTACACAACAAATGTAGCACATTCAAATTCGACAAATCTTGTCGAAAGTAAAATCCGGAACAGGCCTGATATGATACATTATCTGCCTTGTTTCTAGCAAATAAAAGTTTAAATAAAAATATTTGTTAAAGTCTGTGGTCTAGTAACCGCCACTCTAAGCACCACTCAAAACTCTTAGACATAATGTGACAGGCACGCAAACGCGCGAATTAAATTACGTCACACGCGCACGTGTACGAAAATAACATGACCCTTCTACATTTTATTTACATTTATTTAAACTGAATATAGCCCCCAAATAAAGTTCCCTATTGCAGGGATTAATCCCGAAACGAATTTCGGTCCCGGTACCGGTTCCGGTACATACCGAAATGAGTATTTCGGTTAAAGGTTCTATTTCGGGTTTTAACTAATTTCGGTTTTCGGTTCCGATACGGTACCCGAATTTTTATTTCGGTATACTGGTTCGTAACGGAACAAGCACAATTTTTCAAACATTCAAAAAAAGCTTTTAGATATGCAAAAAATAATTGGATTATATCCCATTCTTATCTTGTATCTTGTTTATGTGCACAAAATAATGGGCAAAGGTTTAGAAATGTTAAGCGGCAGAATCGCGAATTTGAGAAATTTTTGCTGCAACCTTTAAAGCCACCTTTTTACATGAACTCCACTAGAGGAATTCCCTTGTGTGGCCCAGTGGATAGCGTGTGTCCCTATTGACCGGGAAATATTGGGTTTGATCTCGCCTCGGAACATCGAATAAAAAGTTTTTTCTTTGAAAACTCTTACACATAAGGTCACCTTTACAAATGTTGGCGCCGCCATAAAAACGCTTTTTGAAAACTTTGCCGATCTGATTCGGCGTTAAACTGTAGGTCCCTTTCTCTTGAGCAAACATTAAAAGAAAACACGATCCAAGCAATTGAAAGAAGCTCGGCTTGGCCCATTTGGGGCTGTAACAACCAGTTTTACATTTTACTAGTGGGACTCCAAATTAATGAACCATACTCTTACTCGGAACGTACACCCAGAAAAAAATGACATCTTATATTTAGGTATGGCCGTGATTAAATTAAGATCGCTTGGTTATTAAAATTTTTACGTAATTTTTGTCTTTTTTTATTACATCATGTATAATTCAATTAGAAATTTGAAAACAAAAGAGGAAGAGTAAATAGCAATCAAGTTGAAGTATCCGCTTTTGAGATCGTTTGTACTTGAATTTCTACTGTTTAAGTCCGCATTTACACGATGAAGTTTCCTTCATGAAGTTCATCATGAAGTTTTTGTTTGTGGGGAAGAGGTGAAGAGGTTCAGCCGAAGCTGGCAAAGCTTCATGACCTACCGTGGCGTGAAGCTTTTCGATAATTCTCCTTTGCTTTATTCCGGTTGAACTGATGCAGGGTTGATTTGCGGGTTATTTGCTTATCGATAACTCGTGTTCTAAGGCGAATTGAAATCGAACTTCATGAAGCAAACTTCTTCATGTGAATGCTCATGAAGTTTTGAAGATGCTTCAAAACAAAATCGAAGAGAGCTTGATGAAGCAAACTTTATCGTGTAAACACGGACTAAGTATGGAATTCTTGATTTTTATGCTCTGTACCGAAGGTACAAAGAGTTATTGGATTTGTGCAAATGTATGTATCAGCCAGAAGACAGAAGAAAAAAACATCTTTGACCCTATAAAGTATATATATTCTTGATCAGCATCAAAAGCCGAGTCGATATAGACATGTATGTATGTCTGTATGAGCGCACAGATCTCAGAAATGGTAAGAGATAGAGGTTTGAAGTGTATGGAAAATAAACTTGTTATACTTGCAGGCAATTAAAAAAAAAACACATATCTTCCATCATTTTGGAGTTAGGTTGTTTAAATCTTCTAGACATGTATTCTACTCATCAATACTTATCGAGCTCCCAAACATCGTTTTCTCATCAGATGAACGATAGTAGAGTTTCCAACCCCGCAATTTGCAAAAAACTTCAAATCTCCCACAATAAAAAAAAAAAAAAATTATTGTTTGAACCTTCTAAGAATATATTTGAATCGTTATTACTTATCAATTCACCATAAATCGTTTCCAAATCAGATGACTGAAAGTCGAGTTATAAGCAAAACAAGTAATACCGCTGGGCAGCACTGTCCGCATTCGTGATGGGCAATACTTGCACTGTTTGTGTAACCCCACACTTTAAAGTTATCAGTTATATACCAACAGGTACAGAGTATATTACAGTCGGGCTTGACCGACTTTCTTACTTGTTTTTTCTGAGTGTTCAAATTCAGAGTAAAGGTTGAACCCAGTGTAGGGATCTTTTAATTGGCTGGCGTAACGTATAACAAAACCGAGCATGGTATTGGCTCTAGGCAAAATACACTTGTATCATATAAAAGCTTAAATCGATTTCAACTGATCTTAGGGTAGTCCAAATCTATTTGGAAATCCTTAACTGGGGTGTCCTACCCACTCGCTATATGCACGAAACATTGCTACCAGAAATTCCATTTTTAGACAGTGCATATTTTTCTTTAAATATGTTTTTTGAAATTTTGTCTAATTATAGACCACATGGATGTGGCGCGGATAAAATATTCTAATACGAAATTAAAGATTGTCTTATAGGGATAGGAACTTCTGATTCAGATTCACTGTCAAAACAGCATGTCAAACCAAGGTTCGATCCCATACTTGAACTCTATTATGGGTTGAAACCCCTTGGCCTTGGTATACATAAATACTAATATAAAATTCAATTTGCCCAAATATGACACATTTTTCCAAGTCATCATTAAATTTACCACCGTAAACAGTTAAATAAACAAACTGCTGACCAAGTATCTTCAGTTGCTTGACCAAATTGTCCAATCCCACAAAAACACACAAAATTCTTTCTATCATTCGGGGGTAAGCATACAATACCTACATAAATACAAATATCTATGTATCTCTCTTTGTTAGTTTTGTTGATTATAACATTCAATCTTTCGTTTTGGGCAACAACAAAAATTTACCTTGTTGTGTTTGGCTTCGGCTTGGTCACAAATATGTGGTTTCAATACAAAAAAAAAAAAGTCTCCAATGCTATGCAAATTAAATGTTCTAACACACAGACACATCAAGTATAATGCCAAGATATGTGGGTAAAAGAGGAAATGACCAAATACACAGTGTGAGCGTGGCAACTGTGAATCGCATGGAATTAAGATTTGGAA
Source organism: Lordiphosa mommai (assembly GCA_018904225.1). NCBI lineage: Eukaryota > Metazoa > Arthropoda > Insecta > Diptera > Drosophilidae > Lordiphosa > Lordiphosa mommai. The sequence goes on from JAEIFT010000093.1 coordinate 772,930, forward strand.
ACAAGTTTCACTCATTCAATTTTTCAATTGCAGCAAAAATGAAAACGTGGAAACAGCTGCCAAACGTGGGGCGGCATTTGCTGTTATTGTTGCTTTGCTGTCTTTCCCATTTGACCCAACACCGTGTGACGGCCTGGCGTCCATGTCCGGAGCTCAGTCCCGCCTTGCGTCTGCCATGCAGGTGAGTGAGTACGAGCCAACGGAGACAACGAATTTCCGCTTGTGGCCATGTATTATTTTAATATCCGCTAATTGCGCTGTGTGCAATTGCATTTTCTGTGCGAGTGTGTGTCTGTGTGTGTGTGTGATTAATCATTGACTGGCGACAATTACAGGTGCAATGTGGTGCCATTTGCAGCGACTGGTCAGCTTGGAGCTGTGGCCATGGACTGTGATCGTGTTGTCTTTCAAGGCGATGCCCCACAGTTGCCATACGGTGCGCCCATTGTGGCCTATACGCAACGTTACAGTGGCCAACAAGTTTTGCCAGCTCAGGTGAGTAGACGGGGGGAGGCTGTTATGAGACAAAAATAAGTTGCTTACAATTGCTCCTTTATGCTTTCTTCAATTGTTTGCGTGAGATTGAAACAGTAAGTAAATCGGTAAAGATTATTTAAAACAAATTGCTGTGGTTATTTGGTTTTACGATGACGATTTGATTTTGTTTGGGTTACTGGAATCTAATAAAAGAAAATTGCATATGATTTGATCTTAATATCAAAATTCCGATTTAAGTTCTTGCGTCCGAACTGTTCCATTAAAAATTGTACACCAATCGAGAAGGCCAAGCTATATTCAAAGATTTAATAAACTCGCAAATGTTTGCTCAAACGAATATTTTCGTTAATTTATTTTGCCTAAATTTAGGATCATAATTCCATTATCTGATTGTTGTTGTTTTCCGACCTATCGTTCCCATGACAGCTAGTTTATATAATTTGTAGATTTTTATTAAATTTGGAAGAGCAATTGGAAAGCATATAATAATTTTACACCGACAAAAAAAACAGTTCAAAATCATAAACATTAAACAGTTTATCAAACCCGCTTTTTCTTAATATATGAACATTAGGGTATGTTATTTCATAAACATTCTGGGCATGTTTGATGAACATTTTATTCTTAATAATAAACCGTATGTGGTTGTTTCATGATTCTACATTCATTGAGTGGGTTTTAAGTGGTTTAAGCAGAGCCAGTCAACGATTGTGGGGTTTCAATAGACACCATCTCGTTGGATTGAGAATGGGAATTGTCAAGCGCTGGATATGCTGCTGTCCACGACCTTATTCCGTGAAAATCGGACATCGTTTCAAGTACCACAACCAGTTTTGATTAATTATTTCTTTCCGAAAAACACAAAGAAAAACATTTAAATGAAATGATTTAATGTCAGCTACACCGAGAAAAAAATCCGTTCTAAAAGTACCAAAATCATGAACATCCGTTGACGAAAGTCTATCATGCACGTTTGTTCTCAAATCATTAACATTGGGGTACGATTTTCATGAACATTTTGTTCTCACTTTGGATTTTTTGGGCTTGTTTCGTGAACATTTTGTGCTTGTTTTATGAACTGTTTGGGCATGTTTTATGAACATTTTGTTCTTATTTTTAAAAAAAAATTTGCTTAATTTAGTTACACAGCAAATCATCGGGGAAAGGTGTGATGAAATGATTGATGTATAGTATAAGCAGTTGCCACCCTATTTTCTGTGGTTAAGTTGAGTTCAGAGAACGGAAAAAAGGACAAATCCATGTACATTTTAGAACGTCATATTTTTCTCTGTTCAATTGCTGAGTGAAATAAAAAAAAAAACCTTGCCTCGAAGCGGACTCGAACTCACGTCATCGGTATTCTGGGCAACGGTCTTGCCATGAACGCCACCGGGCCTTCAATAAATTGAAAGCGCAACATATGGCTGGGTTTTTATATGTGATTCGCCGCGATATCGCGGAAGTAGACGGTGCCCGAATGCGCTGAGATGCGGCCGTTCGACTTTCTAGTGTAGTATGTAATGAGTTTTAGAAGGAAAACCATTTCTTTTCTGTTTCAATGTAAGCGATTCTAAACTTATTTGGTCAAAATCAGATGACTATATTATTCAGCTGCTAGCTGATTTTCAATTGTATTTAAGCTTCCACATAGTGAAAGTTAGCTTTGCCTTCTCGTATTATGTTGGGTGACAACACTTTACTTTACAAATGACGGCAAAGTCAAATCTTCCGTGAATTTTAGGACACCCTTTACTTCCGTCTTACTAAACGGTTCGGTACGGTTTGGTTTGGCTCTAAACCGGTTTGCAGCCCTAATTTTATAATTCAATCAAAAGACCAATGTACCACTTTAAATATAGTGCCTGGTCTTTGAAATTGTAAAAAAGCCTCTTAATTGTACATAAATATGCGAGCCTTGATTTGCCATTTTAAAACCTGACCTTTTACTTTATTTCCGTTAATATCCCGTATTCAAATATGAATTCCAAAATGCGACTTCTTTAGTGTAAAAGATCTTAAAAAGTAAAGTAATTTTCTGAGCCAAATATTTTTTAAAGCAGAGGCAGTGGTTAATTTTTGGGAGATCATAAATTTACAAGATTCGCTTCATGGTCCGGATTAAGGGAGGAATTACCCTCAAAGCAAATTCAAGAACTGAGCAAGTGAATGAGCAATTTAGCATAGTCTGTGAGCAACTGTAAAGAAAAAACAACTGAGCATTAAATTAAAAAAGTGAACAACTGAACTATGTTACTCACTTTAATTTCTTTCTAAAAAATTGTTCCACACATTTACCCAACACTATTTTTCTCCACTTATAGACTTTTGGCCAACTGAAGCTACCCATTGAGGAACTTGATCTATCTAATAACCTAATTCGTCGCATACCCGAAAAGGCTTTAGATGGTCTTAAAGATGCTTTGACCGAACTGCGTTTGGCCAACAATTTGTTGGGTGATAATCTAAATCCCATTTTCTCCACCGCGGAACTGCACGCCCTGAAGAATTTGCGACTTTTAGACTTGTCCGGCAATAAGATTAGGCTCATTGAAGAGGGTCTTCTCAAGGGTTGTGTAGATCTCAAAGAGTTCTATATAGATCGCAATAGCCTATCGGCTGTGCCAGCTAATTCACTGAATGGACCAAGTGCGCTAAGGCATTTATCTTTGCGTCAAAATCAGATAGGTAAGTCAATATATCGTTTTTCCAACTGAATAAACTAATTAGACTAAATCTTCTCCTTCAAGCTACACTGCTACAGGATTCCTTCAGTGCTCAACCACTATTGGAGATTATAGATTTACGCTACAATCTGCTGCGTAGCATTGACAGTCAATCCTTTAAAGGATTGCAGAAGATACGCGAAATCAAGCTAGCTGGTAATCGGATAACGCATCTGAATAGCGATGTTTTTGAGAAGCTGCCAACACTACAGAAGCTGGATCTATCGGAGAATTTCATCAATCAATTTCCCACAGTTGCACTGGCTGCCATTGCAGGTCTTAAATCACTGAATCTTTCCTCGAATATGCTGCAGCAAATGGACTATACACATATGCAGGTGGTTCGATCGCTGGAGAGCTTGGACATGAGTCGTAATAGCATTACCAGCATTCCTCCAGGCACTTTTAGGGATCTTAACTCACTAAAGTATCTGGATCTTAGTCTCAACTCACTGAGAACGGTGAGTATTGCAATTAGTGCCAAACAAGGCAGCTACTGCTCAGCAGCATTACCAGCTGCCTCGTTTTGTTAGAGCATAAAGCTAATTGTTGGTTCTTTTTTTCAGATCGAAGATGATGCTCTGGAGGGTTTGGAGAGTCTACAAACACTGATACTCAAGGATAATAACATACTACTGGTGCCAGGCAGCGCTTTGGGTCGTCTACCCCAACTTACCTCCCTTCAATTGGACTACAATCGCGTGGCAGCTCTCTCTGCCGAAATTCTGGGTTCCCTTCAAGCGGCTGACATTAACACATTGTCCCTATCGCGTAATGTAATACGCGAACTGCCTCCAGGAAGCTTTCAGATGTTTAGTAGTCTTCACACACTAGATCTCTCGGGTAATTCTTTGGCTCTCATCAATGCGGATACCTTTGCTGGGTTGGAGAGCACTTTGATGGCATTAAAACTGTCGCAGAATAGGCTCACTGGACTGGGTGCTCAGTCATGGGCGCTAAACGAACTACGCAGTCTTGACCTAAGCGGCAACAGCTTGACCGAGCTACCCAGTCACATTTTCGAGGACCTCGAGAATTTACAGAGTCTCAATCTAAGTGGAAATCACTTGACTTTAAACAGTGGAGCTCTCTTTAAGCCCTTGTCACGTCTGCAAATCATTGATCTAAGTCATTGTCATATCACTCAAATGAGTGGTGATCTATGGGCTGGACTACAGGATCTCAAGCATATACATTTGAATAACAATCAGTTGCAGGAGCTACAGGATGGCAGTTTTGTGAATCTCTGGAATATAAGCTCTATAGATCTGTCCCAGAATCAGATAGAATCGATACGTTCGGGAGCATTTGTGAATGTGATGAAGTTAAAGAAATTGGACCTGCATGGTAATCAATTGTCGGCTTTTAAGGGAGAGTTCTTCAATACGGGAACTGGCCTAGAAGAACTGGATATATCGTACAACCAGTTGAGCTATCTGTTTCCCTCCTCATTTCGCATACATCCCAGATTACGTGAGATACGTGCGGGTCACAATAAGTTCTCCTTCTTTCCCGCCGAGTTGATAGCCTCCTTACAATATCTGGAAAACATAGATCTTTCGTACAATCAGCTAAAAACCATTGAAGAGCTGGATTTTGCACGCTTACCGCGCCTGCGCGTTTTACTCCTGGCTCATAATCAGTTGGATATGGTCAGTGAGATGGCGTTTCATAATTCCACACAGCTACAGGTTTTGGATTTGGCATATAACAGCCTGGATCGTATCGGGGAGCGTACTTTTGAGGGTCTAGTACGCTTGGAGCGACTTAATCTGGAGGGTAATCGCTTATCGGAGCTTTCGGATGGCCTCTTCGAGCGTAATAAACTTCAGATGTTAGAGAATATCAACCTGGCACGCAATCGTTTCGAATATGCTCCTCTGAAGGCCTTACAAAGACAGTACTTCTTTGTCTCCTCCGTGGATTTGTCTCATAATCGTATACGAGAATTACCCGGAGATGATAGCATTATGGTTAATATTAAGAGTATAGATCTCTCCTTCAATCCGCTCTCATCACAGGCCGTCCATAATGTTTTAAACGAACCCAAAACGGTGAGGGAACTGAACCTGGCTGGTACGGGTATAGAACAACTGGAGCTTTTGGAAACCCCCTTCCTGCAATATCTAAATCTTTCGCATAATAAGTTGGTGAATATCAAACCCGAGATCTTCCAGCGTGTTACTTTATTGGAGTCCTTGGATTTATCTAGCAATGAACTGCAAACTTTAGATGATCTGGCCCAGGCCTGGCCTCAGTTGCAGGTGCTACAGGCTTTGGATGTGTCCAACAACAGTTTTGAACTGATTTCCCAGTCGAATTTCGGACAACTGGAAATGCTGAGATCACTGCGTTTGAATCACTTGAAACAGTGCACCCGGATAGAGAAGAATGCCTTTAAGCAGCTGCCCCATCTGGATACTCTAGAAGCCTATGACTTACCTCTATTGGGTTACCTAGATCTGCAGGGTATACTGGAGCTGGTGCCTGGTCTAGAAACGCTGGATATAGAGGTTAAGGATTCGAGCATAGGTAGTGAGCAGATACAGCCTTTAAAGCATCCGCGTCTAAGTAGCTTGGGCTTAAGAGGAGAGAGGTTAAAGAGTATCTCCTCGGGTACTCTGGCTGGTTTGAAGAGTCACGAGTTGACCATCAAATTGCAGAACACCTCATTAAGTGCCTTACCCCCAGCCTTGCTCTTCCCCGTGCCGCGTTCCTCCCAGCTCAAACTAAATGTGGAGGGTTCCAAGATTACGGTATTAGTACCCCAATTCCTAAATGCTCTCGAGGATCGTCGTGCCAGTTTACAGCTACAGGGTCTGGCTAGTAATCCCATTGTCTGTGATTGTAATGCCCGTGCTCTGCGACGCTGGTTACCCCACTCTGGTCTAGCGGAGCTGACCTGTCAAGCTCCTGCTTTTCTGGCCCAACGTCGACTTATAGAAGTGGGCGATGATGAACTTACTTGCGATGTCAGACGCATGACTTCTTCAACCTCAAGACCCACCTCCGCCACTGTACCACATTTGCACAAATCCTCCAGTCAGCTGGTCACACGTAGCAGTTCCACCACCGAAGAACCTGTAATCATCTGGAGCCTGGAACCCACTCAACCGCCGCCCAACTATAAAATCAAGACCAAGGCACCGCTAATGAAGGCTCAAACGCCAATAATAAGCAATGATGATACCCTCATCATAGGCATTGTGGGTGGTGTGGTGGCCTTCATAGCCATACTGATCATTATCATTTGCATCATACGGCTGCGCATGAGTAATGTTGAATATCATCAGCAAAATGCTGCCATGATAGGTATACCCTCAGGCCTGCCCCTCGGAGCACATAATCCGGCCTACAACTATAAAAATGCCGCCGGCGCGGCTCTGTATGCGGTGCCCCCTTACCAGGCTAGCTATGCCACTTTGCCGCACAAAGCGGCCTCCATTCATCAATCCACACAGAATCTAACCCAGCGGCAACAGCAACAACATCAGCAACAGCAGCAACAGGCGGCGGCAGCAGCTGCAGCCGCTGCGGCCTACTCGACCATGTCCCGCATGTCTTACTTCAGTGGAGCGGGAGCTGCCGGCGGTGCTGGCGATGGCGCTGAGAGTCTAACGCATCAGCATCAGTCGCAGCAGCATCAGCATCAACCTTACATCATTTACTCCGACGACAAGGCCTATAGATAAGCATATGCGCCTAGTCGAATCTTCATCTTTCCCACTCTTCCTCCTCCTCCAAATCTCTGTCTCTCTCTCAGTTAGTCAGTCAGCCGCCCAGTAGCGGAAGAGTTTCCAAACAGGTTCTACATAATCGTCATTATCAGCTTACGTTGTATATAGACTTAATACATTCTAACTGTAACTTTAACTGTATCTGTGTATCTTAACGTAATTAAGTGCAAAACGAATCGCTTATGCGGAAAATAAATAAATTTAGTTTAATATATCCAAAAATAATTAAAAAAAAAAAAAAAAAAGAAAAAAAAAAAAAAAAAAACAAAAATTTTAGATATAAAAAAAAAAAAATTTTATAAAAAAAAATAAAAGAACAAAAAAAAGAAAGGAAACTCTGAAGAAGTTTATTCAAACGACAAACTCAAAATAAACACTTTTCAGTGTATAAAAATCCATGGGTTTCCAATACAGAAAGACTATTATTCGATTATGTATTGATTTGAGCAGCTGCTGGATTTCACTCTCGTAAGACTACTTGTTCTTTTAGTCAAAAAACTGGACCAAGTGCTTTTTTACAGCCTCATTAGAAACGAATGTTTTACCATTTGAAAAATTTTTCTATAACAAATGATAATCTGAAGGTGCAAGGTCGGGGCTATATGATGATGTGTCATCAATTCAGAATTTAGCTTCAATACTTTTTGACGGGGGACTAAACATGTATGTATTCGAGCATTAACATGTCGGATAGGATACCCTAGCGATTGTCTAATCCGGAATAGAGTTGAGCGCGATTCACGAAACTAAAATCTCTTGACGCACGATTTACGCACACAATTTTTTAAGTGTTTTGCGTCACGCACGATTAATGCACGATTAAAGGAGAGGTCACGAATGATCACGCACGATCAACCGCCTCCGAACTTTCGCGTGAAGAGACATTACTTCTATCATGAATTTCATGGTCGCACTGCGTCTTTTGTATGGAGTAGCTGCGAGCAGCGTATTCACAAAATCAAAAGCAAATCACTTTCAGGTATCCCTCTAATATTAATAATTATTAAAAATATAATTTAAGAAACATTTTTAGAAATCTGTAGGGTTTCACACGCAGAAATCAACCGAATGCTTGCCAATTTTCTTAAACCATCAAAGCGGTCTAATAAAATAGACTGCACAAGAATAGTTCGATAGTTTACAAGAAAAACAAGTAAGAAAGTCGGATTAACTAAGCTTAAATCAATAAAAAAAAAAAAAAAAAAAAAAGTCGGTCAAGCCCGACTGTAATATACCCTGTACCTGTTTGTACGTAACTGATAGCTTTAAAGTGTGAGGGTTTTTCAAAATCTGGGGGTGGCAACTCTTTCGACTATCGTTCATCTGGTTGAATAACGATGTATGGGGGCTCGATAAGTAATGATGAGTAGAATTACCCTAGTACATAACTCGTAAAATTATAATATTGGTATATAATTTCCTATTAACATAAACGTATCTATATTAGTCATGCGGGAATCACGCGTGATTTCTGACCGCAGGTCATCTCAATTGCATCGCTCCTCTCATACTTGGTCTTTGCCTACTTACACAAATATCTACGGGAAAGAAGGCGGGGGGAAACTGAGAGCGGCGCAGTCCCATTAGATCCTGCCGTCAAGCAAGGTCCAATTGGGAAATTACCAGTTAGCTATTGCCTTCTCGCTCTCTCTTTCTCGTAAGTTCTACCAATCGCTGCGGTGTTGTTGTTGTCGTTGGTTTTTCTGTTCTTTTACGTATAGCTCTAATATCGTTTATCTGATCGAAAAACGATGTATGGCGGGTCGATTCATAATAAGTAGTAGAATATATGTCTAGAATGTTCGAACTATCTATCTTGAAAATTGTGGGAGTTATTTCGTTTTTTTAAATTTGCGGGGGAGGCAGGGGGCGTGGCAAAAATTAAAACTAAACTTAATCTGCCTGCAAGTATAAGAAATATATGTTCCATACACCTCAAAGCTCTATCTCTTACCATCTCTGAGATCTCTTCGTTCATACGGACAGACAGACGGACAGACAGACGGACATGGCTATATCGACTCGGCTGTTGATGCTGATCAATAATATATATAGTTTATAGGGTCGGAGATGCTTCCTTCAGGCTGTTACATTCATTTGCACAAATCCAATATACTCTGTGTACCTTCGGTACAGAGTATAAAAATCTTAGTTTTGCTTGACGTCTTGATCCCTTCTAAAAAAGAGTGGAATCAAGATCCTAAAGGACCACAGAACTCTATTAATATCAATACTGATGGCTCGACTTTTGTTCCAAGGGCACAGTGTTATCAATGGCAATTTCAAAACTGGTGAACTCGCGAGACAGGGCACTACGCCCAACCTCCTTCGCGATAAGGAAACTGTTGGTATGCCAATAGCCAATTCGAGCAGAAATCTACTCAAAAATGGCAATGAGTCACTTTCTGCACGACTGACCTGCAGGGCAAAGCGTCCATTATGCAAAGCCAAGCATACTGAACGGCAATAATCTCTAGCCGAAAGTTATTATTGACGATTTAATTTTAGCTCTTTAAGTTTTGAACCATCCAAGGATTTCATACAGGAATGGATATGGAAAACCTACGCCTACTTTGTATAACAATTCTAATTCCGATTCTAATTTTCAAACAAAAATATCTCTAATAATTTTTATGCTTTGATTAGAAATAAAAAACAATCAAGAATAACCATTTCGCTTGAGTAATAAAAATAAAACTCAGAATAATACATCATCAATGATTTTCCAAATGAAACTTTTTTTAATAAAAATTAAAAATTTCAAATCATTGTCTATCTGAGAAGCTAAACCCACAATAATAGCTTTACACTTGACGGAAAATTTTTAAAGTGAATGCTTCCTATTTATTAATCTAATCAATTTTTTTTAAATAACAGTTATTTTCGGCCCCTGGTTTTAACTGTTTTTGAATTGTGACAAGTATCCAAGCTAAGCTCGAATCTTGTTTTAGAAACTCCGTATCCCTTCTGGATTAACTGTAAATTTGAAGGTTAAATATTTGTATTCACATACACTTATATCTGAAAGTGCGATTCGCCACAATATATATGGATCAGGGTGTCAAACCGGAACCCGAACCGGAACCGTATACCGAAAAGAACCGATTGAATCTCACACCCAGAACCGTAACCGGAACCGTTATTATTTATTTTTTGGGAACTGGTATCTTGGAACCTTTATTTTTAGAACCGAATTATTTCAGTTTTATTGCTTCAATCAGGGATATCCTCAGAGTAAAACGCAATTTACACTTTAGCAAAAACTTACAAATGTTAGGTTAAGGGACCATATGGTATATACTGAAATTTTCATAAAAATAACAATTTTATCTTATTTTTTTGCATCTACTTTGGCTCAATAATTCCAAATATTATTAATTTATCCTTTATTTTTGCATTTACAAGGAAAACGAATTAATAATTGGACCAAATGGGACTAACCTAAAAACAGGGATAAATTGTGAAATGATCTGCATTCTGTGTATTTGACACTCCATCAGATATCAGATTGCTCTTCCAGTTAACCAAGTAATATTAGGGTTTTTTTCGGGTAAGGTTAATTGTATTCAATTTTCCTTCTTTAAAACGACTTTCTACTGTGCAGGTTGCTACCCATTCTATTATATCTTCGGATAAAAACCAAGGTACCGATACGGAACCGAATACCGAAATAAACTAGAACCTTAACAGAACCTTTTACCGCAACATTAGTTTTGGTACGTACCAGAAATGGAACCGGAACCGAGATTCGATTCGGTTTGATTCCCTGATATGGATATAAATAAATATATATTTTTTTTATTTAATAATAACGTCGTGCGTAAATAACGTCGTAACGTACATTTTATTTGAGAAAAATATTTTTCCTCGCACATTAATTGATTGTTCCGTCGTGAGATTTTTTGTAAAATATGTATACGGATCTTTAACCAGAAAAAAAATATTTCATGAAAATATAGGCTGGCCCTCTTTGAAAAAAAAAGAAAAAAAAACAATAAAGATTGCCAAAACCCTACTTAAGAGCAAATTTTTTGAACCTCTTATTTTTTCTCGGATAGAAGACATGAAAATAGGAAATACACAATTTGGTTCGCTTAAATCGGATGCACCGTTGTGACGCAATAAATTTGTAAAGTTTTATTTTTTTGTCGATGATCTCGAGATCTGTTAGTGGTGGGAATTTAAAAAAATATGGTTATTTTATGAGTTTTTGTTAAAACAGCCAAAAAAAATTGGGTGGCTGAGTTCACATGGAATGACCCATATGTATTTTTAACAAATTAATTATTCTTCTATACATAAAATTATATAAATATTATACGCAAAAATTAATTGGGTTTGCAGCCCAGGTGCAGAGCCATATCTCAGATATGAGGTAGGTATGGTTATATTTTTTCTCAAAACGGAATAAAAATTGTATTAATTTTGTAAAACAAAAATATCAACAGAAATTGCAAAAGACAGAACCAGTTGCAGTGGAATCTCTGGAACATGTTATCTATAACAGTCCATTTACCGATTAAAACTACATTTTAAAATAGTTTTCTTTGAGGAAGGTGGGCTTAACCAACCACCAGCCAAGTGCATCCCAAATGGCCATTCTGACTAAAATAAACAAAGAATCAAAATAGCGATTACTAAGCACTTTAGATGTCAAAACCATAAACGAATTGTGACAAAATTATTCCTTAAAAATTGAATGTGTCATTCCAGTCTATTCGAGTCGTGCCATACAATATTTCTATTGCTATTAATAACTCTCTTTGTATTTCATGCCGCATAACTAGGAAAAATAAATTAACTGCAATATCAATCATTCGTTTGATTCCATTTGAGCTTGTTTAATACAATAAATTTTGTTATACAACAAGATAATTTCATAAAAATGTAAATGTATGTGTATATATATATGTATGTAACTTCAGGATCGCCATTCACAGTCTTTGTTTTCCATCATTTAATTTTTTTGTGTGTTTTTTTTTTTGTTTTGTTTTTCATTTTGAACAAACAACAACTAGATCAAAATTGAGCTCTCTTCTGAATACTAACAACTTGGAGAGAGGATTCCAGTATTCAAATGCACAATAAATCATATGAATTTTGTGTCATTTAAATGCTTATTATAATTATAGCTAACTTTTAACACAACTTGTGTGCTTAATGGCCGCAATAACAAAACAAAGTTAAAAAAAATAAATGCAAACAAAAAGCTAAATATCAATCACAACGTCTAGAGGTGAGCTGAGACTTAAAATCGTAATCTAAAATCGAAGATTGTGCTAGGGCAGTTAGGCCATTTGGGTATATGAGGTATACAGATGGTAATTGCGTCGACGATAATAGATCATCAGTCCATAGCTGGCGCAAAGTAGACAAATGATGATCAGAATAAGAATGCCTGGAAAAAAGAAGAAAAATATAGATTAAGCCAAGGGAACAATTCACCTTACTTACCAGTGGCTGCGCCCATATTAGCCTCCTCGTAGGTCAACATCATGGTCGAAATGTGACACTCACGCTGCCAATTCTCTGGCAAAACATCTTGGTACAAGCTAAACAGTTTATCCAGTGGGCAGGCCACACCACAATTGGGTATGTTCAAGGGATGAGGTTCTGCAGTGGTATTCTTATAGAAGAGCGAAACCCAAGGTTTGTTGGCATCGTCCACACGAAGCTCCACCATGATGCAAGCGGTGTAGGGGGGACTGTGCAGCTGTTTTAAAAAAAAAAAAAAATTAAGTGAATCATTGAACTGTTTCGAATCACCCACGAATCCTACCTCAAACAGTTTGAGTGCATTCAAGACATTGGCAATGGTTGTATCGTGAGCACTATATATCCATAACGAACGATCGGGCATTAATTTTCCCGAGTATTTCTCCTTGAGTCTCTGAAAAATATCCTTTAGCAAGGGACCTGCCTTCAGTCTGGCCAGTTTGCGGGTGTAAGTATTCACGGAAAAGGCGAAATTTGTGGCCTGGGTCAAGTCCACGCTGCCATACACCTTTTTTGTCCACTCGGGCAACGTCATATTGTATATACTCTCTATAAACAGCGTATTATTTAAGTACTGGGCATCCAAAAAGGTCTTAACCTGACGTCCACTATTCTGGCTTAAATACAAAAAGAGATCTTGATAGCGAGCATAGAGAGTCTGAAACTCGGCTGAGGCCTCCAGAGCGGCTAGCTCATAATCAAAGGCGGGACAGGCCGCTTTGGCCGCCAATACGGGATCCTCATTCTCGGGCATGGTATGAACAGGAATGGGTTGCCATTTCATGTTAGCATTCCAGATATCATCGCCCTGCGGTTCATACAAGCCAGCCAAATTCGACTCAGCACTCATTAGAGTGCGATCAACATCCGTGGATTTGACATAAATTTCCTCCTTAGTGTATTTCTTGCTCAGCAATGAGCTATACCGTTGTCTCAGCCATTTTCCCAGCTCGTAGTGCTGATTTTTGCCACGATTTGTTAGCTGTCCCCAGCCAGTGGACCAGAATCGTCTATCATTCCATGGATCCGTGGGGTATGGATCCACGGGCGTTCTGTCGCCGTGGCGAAATATCTGCAAACGAAAGCTTTTATCTAGTTCAAACTTATTGGCCCAAACTCCACTTACCACATGCGCAAACTTTAACTTGCCAGGCAGCTGGTCTTGGCCCATAACTTCCGTCTCATGTTCGCTGCGAAGGGCATTTCCTAAACCCACCAATAGTAAACAAATCAGGCCCAGCAGTAGCCAGGTCTTGACACAGCTGCTTTGTTGTTGAGCATAATTCCACATTTTATATGCTGCACCTGTCACCAGATTACGACAGCGACTAAGGGAGAGCATATGTGTGTGTGTAATTATTTAACCCAGAGCTGTGCGTGTGAGCGCTTACCTCAAACGCAAGACTGGCGTAGTTATGTTGCGTTTTTTTTATTATATATGTACGTACATACACATACACACAGTTGTGACCAAATTGAAGTTTAAACAAAAGCCATAGTCTTTGCCCACAGCTTTTGTTTATAAATTTTGTGACAGATTGCGATAAATTGCAAAGCAACATTGCGTCCAGCGATAACTGATTGTGCAGCCCTGGCGGCAATTTTAAAACACAGAACACAAAAACAGGGTGCTTTTGTTTGATGTTCGGAGTGATTAGGTTATGGCTTACTGCTTATATCAGCGCTAAAATGGAAAGATATAGAATAATTGTAATTTTATTTAAGCATATTGTTTTTAAAAAACGATTAGGAAATATTTTTTTGTAATAACATACGGTTTTCCACTGAGCTTTGTTTTAATAGTGTGCGCCTTTTGCGGACTGTTTCGCCAGCACTGTACAACAGATGCCGTTGTGAAGATGACAGTTAGTACAAAAAAAGCTTCTTTGACAGTTTTACATTTGGTTGATTCAGTTTCGTTTGCGCAAGTCTCAAAAATGAACCCTTGCAAAGAGAAAATACGCTACATTCGATAATGGTGAAAATGCAAATCAGGCGGCTGAAAATGTGAATAGTGTTTATGGTCCCGATACTATAACAGCCAGCCATGCGCAATTTTGGTTTCGTCAATTCCGTTCCGCTGTTTTCGAGGTTAAACATAAACCAATTGCACTAGTTTACAAAAAAAAAAAAATAAATACATATTAAAGCTGTTATTTTTTCTTATGTACTTTGGAATGCTGAACTTAACACTGAAATTCAAAAATGTTTGAGTTAGAATTTTTTTAGCTTTTTAGTTTGGTACATTTTAGGACATATCTCGATATAGAAACTTTAGAAGTCGTCAATCAAAGTATTAATCAAAAGGGTATGCAATTCCTAACAATAAAGTCAAAGATCATTTTTCAATCGGTTAAGTCGATTGAAAAATGATCTTTATTTATTGGAATCTTTGATTATACTTTGATTTACACCATGAAGCAAACTTCATGAAGTTTTCTTAGTAGGCGTCGAATTCAAAGCAAATCTCTTAGACCTTTTAAACGAATAGTATAGAAATCAGGGCTGCAAACCGGTCCGGAACCGAACCCTTCAAAACCGGTTCGGTTCAGGTTCTGGTGATGCCTAAACCGAACCGGGAACCGAACCCCATTGAAAATAATCACGAGAACCCGAACCCGAACCTAGATTTCTAAATGATGGGGTTCGGTTCTAAAAAAAATTGCAAGCACAGAATTTATTTTTACACTTTGATGATAAAAAATATTTCATAATTATGAACAAAAATGTATCCATTCATATGCCCATGTATGGACGGCGACACTCTTCCCGCCCGCAACAAAAGACTGGACAAAATAACACAACCTCAAGCAAGGGAATTTAATTTGCATCCGAAACCGTATTTCTGGGTATTATTTTGTTCGTACGGAGATGCAACGGCACGATGAAGGAAAAATTGTACGTCATTTAAATTTCTTCATTTTTTTACCCAAGTCACAATTTAAATACTTTTAGCATTTCACTCTCACAATATGCCAGTCAAAGCCGTGCTGTGGCGGTCCCATTCTTGGAAAAAATAGCTCTGACTGGAGTTCGCGGAAATGTATGAACGTGTTCGGCCACACTATAAGTTAGGGATGAGACATACAGGCGTATCTGTGATTAAGTCACTGTCACTGGCAATAATCAAATCACTGTGACTGCATATAAAAAGCAACAGTGTAATTTGGTGACTACAAGTCACTGTGACTTAATCACGGATACGCCGATAAAGGTCATCTCTTATTTATAAGCCAAACGTGGCCGTGTTTTTTGCAGGTTTCATGGCCACAAAAAGCACATCAGTTTCAGGAATCCCACTACTGTGAAAGAGAAATGACTTTCGCTGAGAGTGCAAGTTGGCAGTATCGCTGAACTCTTCTAAACATACATACAATGTCTGATTGTCTAGTCAATCTAGACAGATCATTTATGTGCTTAACTGCCAAAAACTGCAGCAGTTTATAAGGCATCTCTTCTTTAAACTCTATTAAATTATTTATTATGTTCATAAATATACATAATTAATGCTACGAGCAAAAATATTTCGAAAAAAACGATATTTGTGTTAAAAACCTGCAAATTTTTTTTTATTAAATCTGTAAAAGGTTGAAACTGAAATAAATAAATGGTTTTTTTCTTTTGTTCTTACGAATAGCACTTCTACAAAGAAAATAAGGTATCGATAAAGAATATCTATGGATAAATAAAGGAGTTGTGACCATTTGAGTACAAGTACTAACAGTAAAATTTCAGTGTTTTATGTATTTATTGGAAAATATTTTTATTTTTTCTTCGTTTATGGCTTTGCTCTTAATTTTTTGTGATTTGGCTTCTATTGGAACTAGTACATTGAGCAAAAAGTGCAATAAAACAATTTTTTTTTGTAATAAACACGGAAAAAAGTCAAATTCGACTCTTAGTACTTCCACAAAATTGCTCACAACTTCACTATTTATCCACAGATTTTCTTTATCAATACCTTATTTTCTTCGTAGAAGTGCTAATCGTAAGAACAATTCGTTCAATTCGTAAGTTTAAAAAAAACAAAATAATTTTAAGATTTTAATTTTCAACCATTTACAGATTTTTGAAAATCAAATTTTTCACGTTCTTGAGAAAAAAAATTTTTTTTTTTCCAAATATTTTTGGTTCTAACTTTCGAACTACTAAACCGATTGGAAACTGTTTTTCAACTAGATTATTAGTAATTACATACTCGTATCATTAATCCCTTGCTTGACTCCATTTAAAGTTTGTAACTCGAGATATGGGTTAATAGGAATGGGTACCTACCGAAAAACAAAAAAAAATATTATAACTCTAAAACGTATCCATACAAAAATTTTTGAAATTCATTTTTAAGTTCAGCATTTCAAAATACATTAATAAAAAATAATGGCTTCACTAAACTAGTGTTGATAATAATGGCAAGAACCGTACACATGCAAGTACGGTAAATGCTTCGTTACGTACTGTACTTAAAACTCAAGTTCGGTACTTTTTTTTTGACGGTCCGACGATGAAGGTACCGAACTTGTGTTTACGTACAGTACGTAACGAAAAATTTAACGTACTTGCCAATGTACGGTACTTGCTGTGTTCGATACTTTCGTTTTGAATTATACTTTCGTTGGAAATGAATTTTTGTGTTAAAATTTTAGCGATTTGGTAGGCATAAAAAATAGGCATTATTTTAAACATTGAGTAAGTTAGAAGTTTGAGATCCAATGCAATTTTGGAAGTTTTGACATTTTAAGGGACATTGGTATTTTTAAAATCGTATAACTATGACAAAACTTTATCGATTTGAAATTGTGAAAATGTCATTTTAAAGCATTTTTCATGTACTTTTTGAAAAAAATAGCAAAAATATTTGTCCCACTATCATATTTACACATTTTATAGGAAATAACCTTAGCTTTTCAAAAAAAAATTAAATTTTTTTTTAAATACCCATTTGGGACAAAATTAAAAAATAACAGTTAATTTTGAAAAATAGGGGGTTAATTTTAATTTGTTTTTATATTATTCGAGGGCAGTTCAAGAAGTTATCGACCATCCAATTAAGGTCTCCAAAAAAGGTGTAGAGGTGGTAGCCATGATTCCGAGATTCCATGTTAATGAGATTAAGATTAGAATAGATGTAATATTTTTTTAAAAACAAGTAAGAAAGTCGGTCAAGCCCGACTGAATATACTCTCTACCTGTTTTTTGTTTGTTACATACAAATAATAACTTTAAAGTGTGGAGTCACAAAATATGTGCAAGTGCTGCCCATCACGAATACGGGCAGTGCTGACCAGCGTAATTATTTGATTTGCTTATAACTCGAATATCGTTCATCTGATCTGGAAACGATAAGTAATGACGATTAAAAAATATGCCTCAAAGGTTTAAAAAATCTGTTTTTAAAATTGTGGAAGATATTAGATTTTTTGTGGTGGTGGCAACTCTACAATCGTTCATCTGATCGGAAAACAATGTACGGGGGTTCGATAAGTAATGATGAGTAGAATATATGTATAGAAGGTTCGAACAACCTTACTCCAAAATTTTTTGATATTTGAGGTGTTTTTCAAATTGTGGGGGGTAGCAACTCTACTATCGTTCATCTGATCGGAAAACGATGTATGGGGGCTCGATAAGTATTGATGAGTAGAATATATGTCTAGAAGGTTCGAGCAACCTAACTCCAAAATTGTGGAAGATTTGCGGTTTTTTTCACTTTGCGGGGGCGGCAGGGGGCGTGGCAAAAATCAAAACTAAACTTGATCTGCCTGCAAGTATAAGAAGCATATGTTCCATAAACTTCAAAACTCTATCTCTTACTTTCTCTGAAATCTCTACGTTCATACGGTCAGACAGACGGACATGGCTACATTGACTCGGCTGTTGATGCTGATCAAGAATATATATACTTTATAGGGTCGGATATGCTTCCTTCTGGCTGTTACATACAATTGCACAAACCCAATATACTCTTAGTACCTACGGTACAGAGTATAAGTCGGGATTTAGTAGGCGTTGAATTTAGAGGAAATCTTTCAGACCTTTTAAACAAATAGTATAAAATACATTTAAATCTCTCGCCTACTAGGAAAACTTTATGAAGTTTGCTTCATCATGTAAATCCCGTCTTACAATTTAATAAAAATTTTAAAGGTAGAAAACCCCCTGGATTCAGATGTTTATCCAGTTTCAATCTGGGCCCAAACCAGTTCAAACCTACTCAAAATTTTCGAAGCCATGCCTAAAGCGCGTTCCCTACCAGTTTGAAGAAAGCAATTCCCAACCAGTATGCGTCAAGCGATGGTCGAAAGTTGTTAACCAACTATTATTCTGTTCCACAGTGGCTCGTTCCGGGGGGTCGTTGGGTATTGATGGTCGACGATTCTGTTTCATCTGCGTAGTTAAGACCATCTTGCAGTTTGGCATTTTTGTAATATTCCCAATCAAGAAACATCTTGTTGTTTATGTTGATTGACTCGTCGTTTCTATTTAAAAACTCTATTTGCACATTTTGTCAAATGGTTACACAAGTATTGCATTAAATGTTGAAACAATCTTAATTACAATTAACAAATCTACTATTGAATGTTGATCTTAACGGAACAGATGACAGAAAATTAATTAAATAAAAAAAAAAATAATGGATTGAGGGACAACTTTGTATGCTTAAATTAAGAAAATAAGGGAGAGAACAAAATTCGGCTATTTATGTTAAAGTAATCCCATTTCGAATACATCAGCGTCTTAAGAAATTCTAAAATCTTCGATTTCCACCCATATTTGGTCCTGGTCTGGGTCCATTGAAACTGAAAATGGTAAAACAATTTAGTCAATAATTATATTTCCATTTTCATTTATCCCAGTACCGATCTCGATTGCCTGGCGCTCCGCCTCCCAGTGGCGGGAACTCATTTTGATATGCATTTAGAGCACTCTGATTGTTATGATGTGGGGGACCATCCCGCTTTTGAAAGCCGCCAGCTCCAGGTCCTTGATTTTGCGACATGTTGCGTTCATTATTCGAACCCCGAGCATTGAAACCGCCACGTCCTCCAAAACCGCCACGATGCGCCTGGAAACCACCGCGACCAGCTTGAGGAGAACCACTAAAAGAAGAAAATCAGTAAGTAAAGCACAATTAGAGAGAATTATATGCTCTACCTATTCATGCCCGGGTTGTGGCGATTTCCAGCATTGTTGGGTGCATTGCCAAAACGTCCTTGCTGGATGGGTGGTCCCCCAAAAGAGACTGGCTTCTGTGGCTGATGATCTACAGCGGGCAAAGTAAAGCCACGACGATCTTGTCTCTCTCTGTGATTGCCCGGTCCACCAGGTCCTCCCCCTCCCGCAGCAGTGGCTGAACTACCGCCTGGGGAAAAGTCATTGCTGCTATTGCCACCACCAAATCCACTAGACGGACTATTTCGAAAATTTCGACGTCCACCTGCGGTATTATTTACACTGCCCTGTGGTCCACTCGTGTTATTGCCACTGTTGTCCCAGTTCTGGAACTGATTATTGCCACCGAAGCGCTGACCGGATCCATTGTTAACATTGCCACCGCCGCCATTACCACCAAATCGGTTTCCTCCACTGCCGCGGCCACCTTCAAACTTGTTTCTAAATCCTGGAGCGGGCCCATCATTGGCCTGATTCTGTGTTGGTGGTCCCTTGCTATAAGGTGCATTACGCTGTGGTCTGTAGTTGCCATCATTTCGCATGGGTCCGAAATTGCTGCCATTTGAGATTGGTCCACCTCCGCCTCGAAAGTTATTGTGACCGCCACGATTGCCAAAACCACCAGCAGGTGGTCCACCATCACCCGGCATGGGTCTGCGTCCCATATGCCCACCCGCTGGTCCGCCACGATTCCCTCCACCCATGCCGGGTCCAACTTTTCGGTTTCTCTCCTCCTTGGGTCTGCCCGCCTCTACCACAATGTGCTGACCCTTGAATTCGGTGCCATTAAGTGCAGCTATAGCCGTATCGGCCATGTCTGTGGTCTCCAAATGCACAAATCCACAACGATTCATCACATCGCACTCCACCACATTTCCATACTGAGAGAAGAGGCGCCTCAGCTCATCCGGTTTACAGCCAGGTGGCAGGCTGCCCACAAAAACTTTGGCGGTCTGCAATTAATTAGTGAGATTAATTCGATTTATAAGATTAGTTTGCGATGACTAGAAGCGAGTCAAAGGGGTGTCCGGATGACTGCTCTAAATTTCGGTAACAAGGCTTCACCCAGGGTCAAGTCACAGAGAGATTGAGAAAATGGGTTGACCAAGTGTGTTACATTGGTCACTGAAGATGAAGTAAGGTTTCCATCTCTTCTACACGTCTACAGCTTCTACAGCAGTCGTTTTGCATAGCGTCTAGGTGTGCCGCCTGACTGCCGTTAAGGCGGTGACCTGTGATTGCTTAGTTTTATTATAATCCTTAAACTATATACGCACAGCCATATGCAATTTATTATTTTTCCTCTACGTCCAGAGAGGCCGCTAGCCGCAAATGCCGATAATACCAAGCGATATGGTCACACTTAGCGATAGTTTTCCACTACAGTTGCGTCCACGTCTGAAAAATCGTTTCAACTGGACTTTCGGTAAAACCCAATTTGTGAACTGAACCGCTGGTTTACCACCCAATCAAACCTGTTCTAGTTCTCGATTGTTTGCCATTTTCGCCAACAGCCGACTTCACGTCACGCGCCCAACTTTAATTAATACGATGACTATCGATATTTTGAATATCGATATGTTATACGGCCACACAGCAGCGTCGGCTACCGGTCACACTTATTTGAACGGGACTTAAATTCATATTCAAATCCCCCAAATGTACAAAATTTCCATGAAATGTGGCCGCCCAGCAACGAGGATAATTATTTCGTCAATATGGATTACAGCAAAAATGTGGTGAACATCATGCCCAGCGTTGAGATGTCGGTTAACTTCAGTGGCGTCCTCTCGGGCGCCAAGAAGTCTTGTTTACTGTACGCCGAGCGAATGGACTTCAAGGAGCTGATGGTAAGCCCACAATCTTTCAAGTGGCAGTAGAACTAACTGAAACTCATTTGCAGCAACTGCGGCTGGCCGAGAAATGTGATCAGCGTCGCATGTATATCACCACAGTGGACAGTGCCTCCTTTCAGGAACTGAAACAGGATCAGTCGCTGAATGTGACCTTTGCCGGCTTTATGGATAATGTGGTGCGCATGCTGAAGGACTGCCAGGCGGGCAAACTGGAGCTACAGCTGGCACCTGCCGGTTCATGTCATCCTAATGAGAGCCCGCCAACTGATTATCAGTTGCAATTCGTGGAGATACGAGCCTTTAAGAATCTCGTCCATCTGAGTCTGCCCTGCCGCTCGGCTCCACTCAACACGGTATTGTTCTACATCAATCTCATGCTGGATGCCTCGCACAAGCGCTGCTATTTAATGGAACAGCAGGCCCAACAGCTGCAAATGGAACTGAATTCGCAGCGCGTCCACTTGGAGCAGCTGGGTGGAGATAATAGTAAACTGAGGGAAGCCCTGGCAGAGAATACACTTCATTTGAATGAGAAACATGCTTTAGAGCTGCAGCAAATTCAGGACAAACTGCTGAAACTGAATGAACAACGTAGCCAGGATCAAGAGCGGCAACGACGCACCATTTCTGGCCTTCAATCGCAGCTGGATAGAGCCCACTTGGATAAGACTGAAATAAAATCCCAGCAAGATCAAATCGAAAAAAGTCATCAGAAGTTAAGCGAAGAGCTGAGCTGCTGTAAGACCAGAATTTGCACCTTAAAAGAACAAAACGATAAACTACATTCGGAGCTGGCCAGTGCCAAGAAGCAGGAACGTAAATTGGAGTATAAAATTGAGGACTTGAAACAGCACACCAGCGAACTTCAGGAACACATACAGAGGGGGAACAAGGAGAAGGTAGGTCTGGCCCAAGGTAACTCGCAACATATTTTAACGTTTTGGGGGGCGCTTAATCCACAGGCCAACATGTCCGCCGAATTGGAGGCGGAGAAGAAAATACTGCACACCAAACGTCAGGCACTGGAAATGGCCTCCGAGGAAATAGCCAAAGCCAATCAGATCATACTCAAGCAGAATCAAGAGTTGCTCCAACAAAAGCGTACCATAGCCTGGCGCACAGAGGTGGCCCTGCAACAGGAGAAGGCCATCAAGGAGAAGGAGAAACTTTTGGGCCTCCGGGAAGAGGAAGTGAAGCAGGCACGTTTGACCATACAACAGCTAAGGGAAGAGATCCCACAACAGCTGGAAGGCATGCGGCATTTTGCCCAGGGCCTAGAGCAGAAATATTCCAATCGTAAGTGAACTAAATCCACATTAAAACATGATCCTCAGATTCAAGTATATTTCTTGCAGAGATACTTTCACTGAAGCAACGCCTGTCCTCCGGCAAAGAGAATCGCAAATAGTTGAAGTTGTTTTGTATTGTTAAATTATTCTTAATTAAATTATTTCTATGTGTCTAGTCATAATCCTCGTGCACTTGTTCTCCGCCCAGGGCAGTGGCCACATTCACCGCCTGGCTTATGTCCTCAATTTGGTTCAATTTCAGCCTTTCGCGTATTAGTTCGGCTATGGCCTTTTGTGTGCGTCGCTCCAAGCGTTCCAATTTCTTGCTGGCATCACGTTTCAGATCCCAGTCTGGTTTGCGCGGAGCCAAATTGGTTATGTCTATCTCATCTATTACCAGGGGCTGTTGCAATAGATTCAGTTGAGACTCCACGGCTGATTCAATGTTGCCCGTGGGCTCCTGGGGCAACACTTCGCCGAGCGTATTTTCATTCTGAGGCTTGTAACTGCGAAAAATGGGCCTGTAAATGACATCCAAATGAGTAAAATGTTGACATTTTCATTAATTTTTCTTACTTGGGCAATTTCTCATCGGCCGCCTCTGCCGCTGAGGCTTCTGTTGTTTTGTTTTGGGCTTGTTCTCGTAGCTTTTGCAAACGGTCCTTGCGTTTTAAGGACTCCTCCGTAAGCTTGCCCAGGCCATTATTTTCCATTGTTTATAATTTAGTTTAGAAATACTTTAATATTTATTTCTTCATAGCAGCTGCTGCTTCTTCCATGCGCCAGCAGTCTATCGATTAATTGTTATCGATAGTGGTGTAGCCAAAGCAGGGTGGTGCTCAAAACGTTAATAAAGCGGGTTATTCAAATAATCGACGCAACAAATTGCCGTTTGGCTACTTGTTAATCAATTTGCAGCTAGTTAATTAATTAGTAAATAAACACAACTTTTATTTTGTCATACTTAATTAACCACGGAAAAAAAGTGAGCGAAATCTCAGCACATTATTTCGTCGAAAGCAAGTTCGAAAAGTACTATTGAAATAAGTGCTCATCGATAAACTATCGCGTGACACGGTATGCGTCGGCTGGCAGTGCTGTGACATCGATGACTATTTCGCAACTTTTGTGATTGTCTCGTCGGCTGTCGACTCGTTCGTTTTTTAGTCCCTTAACGATTAGTGCGTGCTTGCTTGTAGACGTGAAAGGTTGTGTGCAGACGAAATTTTAACCCTTACGCGTGCAAAAGAAAAATGACTTTTTGCAGTTTTTGCCGGAAGCACGTGCATGGTGTAAAATTTATGAAGGTACCGAAATGTTTAGTAAGGAAAACGTTGTGGGAGCAGACTTTGGGGTGCAGCCTTGGTGAGCATTCAAAAATTTGCGACACGCATTTTAATGCTTCGCAGTGGAAGTCGGCACCAAAGAAAGGGCAGATTTTCAAAAGAAGGCGACTGAACGATGATGCTGTTCCGCAAAGAGAGACAGAGCCCGAACCAAAAATTGTAAAATTAGGCTACGCCGATTCGAGCACGCAAACAGAGTAAGCTAACCATGTTAAAATTAAAACGTAAGTGCGAACAATAATCTATTTGTAATGTAGGGACAAAGTAATAAATCGTACAATGCATATGGACAACGAGGGCCTGAGAAAAAAGATTCGTCTTATGGAGAAGGAAATGCACTCCTTACGCCAGCGTCTTGAGGACTATCAGGAATTGGAAAAGTCTCTGGGCAAAATTTTTACCGAGACCCAAATAAATATATTGAAGAGTGGAGGGAAAAGAGCCACGTTTAATGCAACAGACATGTCTGCTGCTATTTGCCTTCATACCGCGGGACCTCGTGCATACAATCATCTATATGAAAAAGGATTTCCTTTGCCGAGTCGGGCAACATTATATAGATGGCTGGCAGACGTTAAAATTAATGCAGGCACCCTTGATGTTGTGATAGACCTCATGGAAAACGAAGAAATGCTCGAAGTGGATAAGCTATGCGTTTTGTCCTTCGATGAAATGAAGGTTGCTGCTGCAGATGTTGTTGATGAGGCAAGTAACTATATCCAACTGGCCTTAGTTCGTGGCTTGAAAAAATCTTGGAGGCAGCCAGTATTCTTCGATTTTAATACTCGAATGGACGCGGATACTCTATATACAATAATAAAGAAACTTCACAAAAGAGGTTATCCCGTAGTAGCTATTGTCTCCGATTTGGGCGCTGGTAATCAAAGACTATGGAGAGAGCTTGGCATATCGGAGAGTAAGTTTCTTATAAGAATTAATACAAAAGAGAAACTTAAATTATTTTTTGGTTATAGCAAAGACCTGGTTTAGCCATCCAGCGGTTGAAGAATTGAAAATATTCGTTTTTTCGGATACCCAACATCTGATAAAGTTGGTCCGTGACCACTATATCGACTCGGGATTAGTCATCAACGGAAACAAACTGACTAAGACGACAGTCCAACAGGCAATTAGGCACTGTTCTAAGTCCGATATGTCGATATTATTCAATATTACCGAAAATCACATTAATCTTGGTTCGCTCGCTAAACAAAAGGTCGAATTGGCAACGCAATTGTTCTCCAATACAACCGCTAGCTCAATTAGACGATGCTATGCATTGGGGTATGATGTAGAGAATGCATGCGAAACCGCTGATCTTTTCAAACTTCTTAATGATTGGTTCAACGTCTTCAACTCCAAATTGTCAACATCAAATTCGATCGAATCGATGCAGCCTTATGGTAAAGAGATCATAGTCCAACGAGGCATTTTGGCGAAAGTGTCTGTGATTATGCGCACGGATATAGTTGGCAAAGCCCATAAGACGCCCTTCCAAGAAGGCATTTTAGTCAACAATGCATCCCTCGATGGTTTGTATGGCTATTTGTCCGAGAAGTACGAGATGCATTACATTCTAACAAGTTGTCTTAACCAAGAAATTGTTGAAAACTTTTTTGACGCCATGCGGTCGGGGGTTGGTCAATTTGACGATCCGACTCCACTTCAATTTAGGTTTATGTTAAGAAAGTATATAACAGGTATGACAAAATGAAATCAATCAAGTAACAAATAATTGATATTTACAATACAAATTGTCAAATGTTTAGATCCACATAGTGTGTCCCAAAACTAACCGAACTTTTTGGATATAAAATAAAATACACATTATGAAATCTTTGGAAGTTATTATTTATTCAAAATTGGTTCCATTTGACTCAACACAACGTTGGGAACGATGAACAAGCGCATGCATAAGTTTTTTGAATGCCATTTATAGAAATATTCTTCAGTACCTCGGTTACGGCTGCTTGTTTGGCTGGGATATCTTCATAAAATGCTCCTTTCATCTTGGTTTTAAGTTTCGGGAATTGAACATAGTCGCAGGGTGACAGATCAGGTAAATACGGAGGGATATTCCGATCTAACACGACCAATTCTTCTCCAAAAACGATGTAAAACGACTAAATAGTATTCTCCAGTATCAGTTTAATCTTCCGGAACAAATTCCCTGTGGAATATACCCTTTGAATCATAAAAAGTAATCAACATTGTCTTGATTCGAGACATATGAAATCGGCAATTTGTTTGGTTTTAGCTCGCCTTTGGACTTTCATTCGCAGAATGACGCTTTGTTTCAGGGTCATATTTAAAGCACCTTGTCTTATCACCAGTTATAATAGAATCAGGAAAGTCTGGATCGCTTTCAGCAGATTCAACAATGTCTTAATAATGCTGCACACGAGCGATTTTTTGGTCGTCATTCAACTTATGCGGAAAAAAAGGCGCACAGACCTTCCTTTTACCCAAATCTTCAGTTAAGATTCTCCAAATTGTGTTTTTACTCGTATTTAATTCTACAGCCAACATTCTCGTAGTAAAATTTGCATCGATATCAATGATTTTACGGACTTTTTCCACCAATTCAGCATGATTACAAGCTTCAGGACGACCTGGCCTGGGTCTTTTAAATCTTCACGTTCGTTTTCAAATCGTGTAAGCCACGTATAATCATCAGTATAAACTTTTTTCATCAATTCGAACGTCTCAGCGAATTTTTTTTTTCCAATTTTAACATATAATTTTATATTTGCTTTTTGTTCCATTTGGTTTTTGTACCATAAGGACACTTTTTCGTTTATTAAAATGGCTGTAACTTTGAAATCTGTCATCCGATTTACATAAAGTTAGTTGCGATTGAAAGAGGATGAATGTATGTTTTAATGCTGCAAAGTTAGGTTATTATTGGGACACACCGTGTATATTTCAGCAATGTATTGATCGTGATTGTTGGTAGGTTTGTTCTGTATTTTGTGCAGAAACTAACCCATATGGGTTGACGGAAGACCGAATACATAGCAGGCAATGTTTTTAAAAATTTGCGACTTTTTAATGAGTGTGGCGAAAATTCTAGGTGTAATATAAAAACTGTCTGTACAGTTCAAAGACAAACACAAACAGCTAAAAATAACAAAAAATGTAAAAGAAATATTGTTAATAACTGCTGAACATGTAGATATTAATTTTGCTATAAAATCGTTTAATTAATTTTTTAGAATTACGAACCTCAACAAAAGAATATGTTTACAAAAACGACGTTTACTTACAAATTCCAAATTATTAAACATTCATTTAAAAAAATAACTTGAACTCTTTATTTTAGTAGGCAACTTTAAACCCCATGCACCTTCTTTGGGTTAATCACTACACTCTATTGTCGTTTCACTCGCACTAACTAGATTTCACTCACTCTTGTTGTTAGCATAGTCAACGGACTACTTTTTGCCGACGAGATCATCTTATACTTTAGCTGTCAACAATTTCGAACTCATTTCGAAAATTCAAAGTGCGCGGTTTCGAACAGCTGATGACATCAAAACAGCTGACTGATGTATTTATTGCTCTGTGGTGTAATTAACAAAAACTATTTAATTTTGTTGTGAAACAGGAAAAAAGAAACACGCGGCATTTAATTTGAATAATCTCTCTGTGCACACGCGTGTCTGTAACAACAACTTTTATTAAAAGCAACAATGTCGCTGCCCGGCACAAAAGCAACAACTACCACGGCCACCCACGGTGTCGTCCTGGCTCTGGAGTCCTATATACAGAACCAAAATCTCTTGGGTGAAATTGCCGAACTCGATGACATGCTCTACGATCTGGTGCATATGCATAGGCATAATTTGTTAGCGCTGAGGCGTGTGCTGCAGTGCATCCACAATCTGCTCCAGACTAATAGCAAGTGGAATGTACGTTTTGGCTCCAAGATTTTCCACAAGCTGATTTCGGTGGCCATTGCTGATAGCCGAGAAGACTCTGGGCCACATCGTCAGCTGGTGGCCAATGTTTTGTTGTGCATTCAATTGCATGCCCGGAAATTTCCCAGAGTGGATAGCAAATTCCTGCTGCAGCAACTCTGGTCACTTAGCCTGAACGTCGAACAGCAGCCACATGCAGCCCAGATCTTGGTCCATCTTTTTGATGATTTTGTTAAAGAACTGGGCTTGGAGTGCTGCACCCAAGTAATCGGCGTCATGCAGCATCTGCTGCAGTCGGAGGTGCGCGAGGAGCGAAAATCCGCTTACTATCTTATGCGAAAGCTACTGGAAATCGTAGAGAGAAAATCGGAAGTGCTTCTGGCCCTCGGTTGCAACAAACAGCAATGGGCGGCCTATGTGACGGTTATGGAAAATCTGGAAGAGCAGCAATCCCATCTGGTGTTGCCCACTTTAAATACTCTATTGCCCAGGCTATGGGCTGGCGGTCATCCCCATGAGCATTGGATGACCTGGCTGCGGATTTTGTATGCACGTCTGCTGCGGGATAACAATATATTGGTGCTGCGTTGGACTCTCAAGTATTTTCTCACCAATTTCACTCAGTCTCAGCTAATGCAGCTTAATCTGCTAACCGAGTTCCTAGAGGCCACCAATAAAACTCAGCTGTTCAATAGGGAAGGCGACCAGACACTGTTGGACTTTCCTCTGGTAACATTTACAACCGATTCGGGTGTATTACTGGAGGCCATAGCCAAAGTATCGTGGCACTGTGTACCACTGCTCCATTGGCTGCGACAGATCGATCAGAAAGAGATTCCTTTGCTGCCTAAGGAAGTGCTCTTTGAGCTTAGTACGCGGATACGTACTCTGCAGAATACCACATTAAGGCAGCTAGCCAATCAGTGCGTCTTTCACTTGTTCGGGGTAAGTTATTGGACTTCGAGTTATTGGACTTTTTCAATCCCTAACTCCAAACTCTCTTCCCTTATAGATCACCATCAACAACTTGTCCCTGGGCGATTATATGGTGTTTATTGAGTCACTATTCAACACCAGCGATAAATATTTTCATGATCATAAACGTCTAATTGAAAAAATTGAGCAATGCGAAAATATTGAAAAAGATATTGCCTTTCTCAACAAACGTGGCTATGAGATTGTGTTTCATACTCCTGATCAATCTTATCATTGTGACCTATTTACAAAGATTTTAAAGCTTTTGCAAAAGTTACCCAAGTCTCTACATGGTTGGTGGCGCCTCTTTCCCATATTCCATTTAAATAACCCCCACTTGAGAGAGGAACATAAAAAAATATGCCTCGATTTCTATGGCAATGAGTACCAGTTGGATATTTCCTTACTTGAAAAAGTAACTACTCTTAGTCCACTACAACATCATTTGCTTTATAAACTGAATTGTAAAACAAAGGAGGAGAAATCATTTGTACTAGAATCGTGTGTGGATTACTTTGTTGAAAATAATGTCAAGGAATGGCATCACTTGGAGGAGCTTCAGTTAAACACCATGGATCTTTTCAACCAGGGCAGAAAAAGAACATTTTATCACTTGGCCAAACTATTAAGCACACATAACAAACGATTACAAGATGAGGATGTGCTGCTTGCTTTTACAGTTTTATGCAAGAGATACCCAAACTCAGAAAAAGCGTAAGAAATTTAATAATACAATATGAGGCTGAGCTATCGTTAGATGTAACATATTATTACATTATTACAGTACCAATAGAATCTTGGCATACGCATTCAAACATCTCAACCAAGAGGAATATGATGAGCTTGCAGCAGAATTAATCACCAACTGTAAAGCTGATGCCGTAGTTGCTTCCGAGTTTCTGATTATGCAAGGGATACTTCATGGTGAGACTTCCACGGGAGATGCACGGTAAGGACAAATTGTCAAATTTAAGGCTTAAGAGTTTTTAAGGAAAATGATTCGGTTTAAAAATTTACTAACATCTATGCCATTTAGACACCAATTATGGTCCGAAACCGGTCTTATAAACCGGATATATGACACTTCCTTAAAAACAGACATGTTGGATCTGTTAATTTAGTGAAGATCATATAAATAATTATATGTGAATTCGGTTTTATCGGAGGTGTTTCACAAATCTCTCTTTGCATTTCGAATTAAAA
This sequence comes from Lordiphosa mommai, assembly GCA_018904225.1. Taxonomy (NCBI): domain Eukaryota; kingdom Metazoa; phylum Arthropoda; class Insecta; order Diptera; family Drosophilidae; genus Lordiphosa; species Lordiphosa mommai. The sequence goes on from JAEIFT010000093.1 coordinate 803,143, forward strand.
CTTTATGACTTTATATCTTCAGATGGATAAAATGGAGAATCTTTTGCGAATTAAAGTCATGAAGATTTATAGTCTTTTTAAACCAAATAAAAATGTTGACAAATTTCTTGAGAATTACAGAAATATAAAAAATACTAACATTTTTACAGTACATTTTTTTATAAGAAAAAACAATACATCTCACATTTCTTAAAAATGTTGGCATTCGCTCCAAAGGAATTAAAGCTAACTTCGACTGTGCCGAAGTTTTAATACACTTAAAAAACTTTACTCCAACTGATTTAACCGGTAAAATATATATAGGATATAGATATCAGATATTGTACATTTTTAAATCATTGATAATGAAAAGTTGATACCATAAAAAAAAACTTTTCTTGGTAAAACACATTTTCCGACCGATCGGTCCTATGGCAGCTATATGCTATAGTCAACCGATTTTGATAAATTGTTTCAAAATTATGTAGAAGCATATAAAACTAATATATACCAAGATTGGGGACGCTACGATAGAAAACAAAAAAGTTTTTCTCACTAGAAGTAGTTTTTTGACCAACCGTTTCTATGGGAGCTATATGCTATAGTCACCCGATTCGGCCGGTTCCGACATATTAGTTGTGTGCAGTAAAATGAAGACTCTATGCAAAATTTCAGCTCGATTGCTTTAAAACTGTGGGACTAGTTCGCGTAGAAACAGACAGACGGACTGACGGAATTGAACTCAAGAATATTTATAGTTATATATAGAAATAAATATTTCTATGCGTTACAAACTTCTGGGCTAAATTAATATACACTTTTCAAGTGTATAAAAATACTAACTTACTATGTCATCTTGATTTATCAGAACCATGAATACTAAGTCGGGAATTACAAACATCATGATGTTTTTTTTAGTAGGCGTGAAATTTTTAAGAATTCTTTCAGACCTTTCAGACCTATCCTATAGTATAGAAATCAAGGCTGCAAAAGGTAAACATTTTAGATGAAGTTCGGTTCGGTGGTTTAAACCCGTGTGAAAACTATGGTTCCTGGATCCCCTGAACCTCAGGTTTTGAAAGAACAAAGATTTGTCGTCGGGACGACGAGCTGAGTTGATTTCCGCCTGTCCGTCCGTCCGTCTTTCTGTCTATTTCTTCGCGAACTAGTCCCTTAGTTTTAAAGCTATCGAGCTCAAATTTTGCATGGAGTCTTCATTTAACTGCACACAACTAATACGTGGGTTGCTATTTAAGTTTCTGGCCTAGGTCACTTCTAGCCATTTTAGGACCAATTGGCCTTATCCCAAAAAAAAGTTTGGACTTTTATCGATAAAAGCTCCATACAACTCTTTCATGTGTGACCACGTTTGACAAGAGTACAACGATGAACTTAAATCTTTGTATGGCGATGAAGCACCATCCTATAGCACTGTGAAAAATTGGTTTAATGAATTCAATAGCGGTTCAAAAACAGTCGTTGTGCCAGAAAACATTAATGCCGTGCGTGAACTGATAATGCAAGATCGTCATGTGACATACCTTGAGATAACGGCATCCTTGGGCATTTCTTCCACCAGCATAAATTCGATATTGCCTGAACACCTGGGCGTAAAAAAGGTTTGTTCGCGTTGGATCCCGCACAATTTGACAATCGCTCAAAAAAAAGGCTCGTGTGGATGGGTGCAAAGAAATTTTGAAAAAATATAATCGCGGTGTTTCAAAAGACGTTTATAAGAACATCACAGGTAACGAATCATGGATCTATGCTTATGACAATCCATTCTTAATTAATCTTTTGCAGACATCTGAGCTTAAGGTTCCGTCTCTATCCCCTTTTAGACCATATCCTTATCCTTAAATGTAATTATGCTCGAACAACAAATCACTAATCCCAATTTTATTCTATCCCCCAGGATTGAGGCTGCTTACAATGATGAAATAAATAAAAATTGTTTCGCCGATGTAAAAATACGCGACCGATTTATATGTATGGCCGCAAAACAATGTGATCAAATCATTTCCAAGTTATTAACTATGAATAACGAACTGTCCAAAAAGAAACCACGTTATTTTGAGAATTCCAAAGAGCACAGAATCAAAATACGCATCGGTCGTGCTCTATTGAAGCTCGCATTTAATGTACCTGAATGTCAATGGACTGATCAGTTGTGGGAAGCATTATTGGAGCCGAACAATCAACTCAACATCAGCTACATGTACGAGTGTCTTGTGGCTAAGCTGTTGCCCAGCATTGATTCGTTGTTAGATCGTTTAGGAATGTTGTCCACCCTTAAGCCTAGTCAGCAAGTGTCCCTCATTTCGGTTGTTCATCTGTATTGCATATGGCATTGGAAACAGCAGGGAAGCCTTGAATCGGTGTGGCTGCAGAGTATCATAAAAGCTCTTCTGCCTCATACAATGGGAGCACATTTTCAAACCCGTTTGCTGGCTCAGTTGGTTTTGCACAAGCTGGCCGTGTTGTGTGAGCAGAACAGGTAAATTTTAGTTGTTGGATAAAATATAGATATATTAAAGAATAAATTTTCATTTAATTAGAATCGAGCTATCGATTGCAAGTGCTTTGAGAATCTCCATAGAAGCAATTTTGGATGATAAATTGATTGACCTGCAAAAGGAGCCACGTCTTATGCTACCTGAAATACAAACGGAAGATACTTGTTTGTGTGACATTATTCTATATATGACAAGTGCTCCTTTCGATGAATATAATAAAGAATTTCATATTTCTGCTAAGATGGAAATGGCACGAGCTGCCTTTAAAGCGAAGAGAAAAATATCGGAAGTTGAGCCATCATCATCAGCCCCCACCACAAATGACAATGTCCAGCGAAAAATGAATCCGATTAACGATATATATCCTGAAAATGATCTGGACACAACGGATACGACCACTGCTGATCATGAACTTATAGTGGTGGCCTCGCTTATCGATAAGTTGCCAAACTTGGGTGGATTGGCTCGCACCTGTGAGGTGCTTGGCGTTAAAACCCTAATATTGGCCACCAAATCGGATGCGTTAAAAAGTGATTTCACAAATCTAAGGTAGATTCGCTCAAAACAACAATTAAATAGCTGAAATGCATTAATTTTTCATACCATTACAGCATGACGGCGGAAAAAACGTTAAACATTATGGAGATTAAGCCTTTGGTACTAGACGAATTTCTTCTCGAGAAACAAATGGCTGGCTATAAAATTGTTGGAGCTGAACAAACAGCGCATAGCTCGAGTTTTGTCAACTTTAAATTTCCCAAGAAATGTATCTTATTATTGGGGTAAGTTTTTTTTAACGATTGTTAAAACTGTTGAATATATAAGAAATTTTTGCTTATAGCCACGAGAAACATGGTATTCCCGTGAACCTAATTGGATTTCTGGACCATGCCGTTGAAATACCACAATTTGGTATGGTGCGATCCTTAAATGTTCATGTGACCGGTTCACTTTTTATTTGGGAATACTGTAAGCAGCATATGGCTAAACAGTGAATTGGTTTAATGCAGCTATTAGCCGGATGTAATAGCGACAGGATGTTATACGTTGGCAGGTTAAACGAAATGGGACCTAGGATTCAACCAGAATGGATTGTTAAACAATTACTTAAAGATGAAAGAAAATTGGGTAAAACTTGCGATCTATTAAGGTCGATCTTGTATATAAGATAATAAACTAGTTTTTGCATCATTATACATATAAATTTAGCTTGAACTGCTCAAAGAGCTTCTCTGCACTCTCTATTTTTATATAATTTAAAAATAAATACACAATCAGGGCGGGATTAAATTCGATCATTCCTAATGTATTGCACGTTTTATTATTGGTTTTCGTATTTTATACCATTGAAGTGGATATTATAATTTTGCTGAGATATTTATAACGCATATAAGGATGCGTCTCTAACCTCTTAAAGTTTGTATATATCAGGGCTGCAAACCCAAATAATTTTTGTGGGTTCGAATGGTTAAGGTTTGGAAATTTGAGATTTAAGGTTTTAGTTCTAACCTGGTTTCGTTCCAAATTTTGATACAAAAGCAATTAATTTGTCAAACATATAAGAAAATAACGGTTTTTTACGATTTTTTTTTATTTTCAAAGTTGTTATTTCTCAGATTCTTAACAGACTCTGTTGAACTGCTGTTACGAATTCGAAGCATTATTGTACTGTTAGTGCGCTATAATTTTGCAGTTAAATGTTATTTTATGCGATTTTAAAACTAAGTGAAGTATGGATGATAAACAATTACAATTACGGTTAGTGCATAATTAGCATAAATGTATATCAGACATAATGTTAGTATACATTAATATCAGGGAATAATACCGGAACCGGAACCGTTAACCGAAATAAACCGTTTAAAGCCACGTACCGGTATCGAAACCGGAAACGATATTACATTTTTTTTTAAAACCGAAAACCGTAAACCGTTGTAAAAGGAACCGAAAAAACCGTTACCATACCGGTACTGTTTCGGTTTCCAGTTGAAATATTCAACTGGTAAACTAGCAATACATACACTGAGAAGAAAGTCTTACATTTCAGAAATTCGCCTTACAGAATAATCAGAATCAAATCCTCTTTTAAAGATGTATAAGATAAAGAAAAAAATGTCTATAAAAAAGTGTTAAAACTAAATATAAGCCCTCTAATTAAATGTAAAGGATTTCTAAGTCTTCGAAAAATAGAAATCCTAGAAAAATTATAATATCAATTTGAGAAATAATGTTTCAGAATTTTATTCAAATTTCGCTCTACAAAAAAAATCTTGTTTAATATTTCGGAAAATTTATTATCAGGTAAAGCTAAGGCATATTTCATGTTTTTGTGTTTTTTATAGCTAATATACCTGATATTTGAGTATTTTACCAGCCTTCTATTTTTGGCGAAAACACGGCAGATTTTAGGGCGACAAAAGAATAGGAATTTCCTTAATTCTTGGTTTCAGGTATACCACTGAAAGCCTGGACATAAGCATTGAACGAAATTGTTCGTCCAAAAATAAAAATGCTAGAAATCGGTAACAAAAAAAACTTTTTTATGTGGGCTATTCGTAGAACCCTTTTTTAGTTCTATTACATCCACTTTTTTTTTGGATATCTTGAAATAATTTAAATTTTTGAATATTAAAAAATATAATACTGGTACCGGTACGTACCGGTATACCGAAATAAAAATCTGAGTACCGTATCGGAACCGAAAACCGAAATAAAATAAAAACCGAAATAAAATCTCTAACCGAAGTTCACATTTCGGTACGTACCGGAACCGGAACCGGTACCGAAACCTATATTCGTTTCGGGATTAATCCCTGATTAATATTTTTAAATAATGTTATCATTGAAGCGAACTTTCATTGTTGAAACTAAATGTGGCGAAACTGTCCGCCACCTTTCTGGAGCGGCAGGAAGAGGAGCCGCAAATGGAAAAAAAAAACAAAGCACAGATAATGGGTCAATCCATTTTCTGAAGTGCATATTTACACCCGTTACTCGTAGAGTAAAAAGGGTATATTAAGTTCGTGCAAATGTATGTAACAGGCAGAAGGAAGCATTTCCGACCCTATAAAGTATATATATTCTTGATCAGTAGCAATAGACGAGTGGATATAGACATGTCCGACTGTATGAACACCTAGATCTCAGGGACTATAAGAGCTAGAGCTATCATTTTTTCAGAGTAGACATGTATCGTCTGCACGCAGATCAAGTTCGTTTCAAATTTTTGCCACCCCCTCGATTTCAAAAAGACGTCGTAGCTCCCACAATTTTGAAAATAGATTATTCAAACTTTTTAGACATATATTTTAATCATCATTACTTATCGATCAGACATAAATCAGTTCCCGAGCAGATGAACGATAGTAGAGTTGCCAATTTTATATTTTAATCATCATTACTTATCGATCATACATACATAATTTCCCGATAGTAGAGTTGCCACCCCCGCAGTTTGAAAAAGACCTCATATTTTCCACAATTTTGAAAATAGATTATTTAAACCTTCTAGACATATATTTTAATCATCATTACTTATCGATCATACACACATCATTTCCCTATCAGATGAACTATAGTACAGTTGCCACCCCAGCAATTCGGAAAAGTCCTCATATCTCCAACAATTGTTCAAACCTTCTAGAGATATATTTTAATCATCTTTACTTATCAATCCGCCGTACATTATTTCCCGATCAGAGTTGCCGCCCCCGCAATTTGAAAAATACCTCATATCTCCCACAATTTTGAAAATATACTGTTCGAACCTTCTAGACATATATTTTAAACATCATTACTTATCGATACCCTAACACCGTTTCACGATCAGATGAACAATAGTCTAGTTCTAAGCAAATCAAATAACAACGCTGGGCATTTTGTGATCTGGTAATAGATTTACTGAGTAACGGGTATATCGAAGTCGAGCAGAGCCGACTTCAACTTACGCTCTCGTTTTCAGATTGAATTTAATCCTAGTAGGCCAGGCTAAATGTTTTATTTTTGTGATTTAATCACTGCAATAAGCAGGCCATTTTATGATTTTGTTTGTCTCTTCAACACATTCCCCTGACCTACTAAATTTAAATTTAAAAATTTAATCTAAAAATCTTTTTCTTTATTAAAAGCAACAACAAAAAATCCCATACGATTTCTTTAGAAGAACCAAATGAAAAGTGACCATAAAATTAGTGCAGCCATGCAGCCGAGGGAAATTTGCAGCAGTCGATGCAAGATATAAAACCTGAAAACGATTCAAATATAACCATCTTCGGAATATGTAGGCAAAAATCAAATACCCACCGCTTGTGAAGTTTGCGAGCCTGCGCTAGAGACTCAGGGGTCGGAGGCTCATGGGCCAGATATAATCGCATGCCCAATAAAGCTTTTATGAAATACTCATTCCAATCCAAATTAGCCATATCGAAGTTGTAAAGGTGACGATCGGCCGCAGACATGCCTTTCCACAGCTGTTTGGTGTTGTGGGTGTCGAAACGCCAGGTTTTTTGAGAGAAGGGTCGCAATAGTGCGTAGCCTGCATGTAACTTTCGGTAGGTCTTTACCAAGCGTGTTTTCCTACCGCTTAGAAAAAGTACAAAATCAATAAAGTAGCCGGGTAGCGTGTGATAAAAAAAGGCAGTCAGGTGAAAAAGCCATGGCGTTACAATACAGATCAAGAACGGATACCAAATTGTCTTTGTCAAGGGATATCGATAACCATATTTGTGTACTTTTTGTTTGAATTCTCCATAGGTAATTAGATTCTGTTCGCTGGGTGTAAAATTGTAGATAGTTGGAGTATGGCGCGGGTCAACTTCCATAGCGGTTTTCCAGGCGACAGACATAACCATGCTGGCACAATAGTCGACGGGCACAATGCTGCTCTGCTGCTGTTCGTCTGCGTGAAATACACGAATAATGCCATGGGCGCTGCCATAGATTAATCCGATGGGTCCATACAGATTGTTAATCCAGCCCGAGACGGGTTCCTTGTAAGTGGCTATAACTATTTTTTTTTGTAAGTGGGGGTTAATACAATGACACTTCTAGGTAGTAGTGTTGGGTTCTTTATGAGTTAGCGAACAAAATTGAGTAAGTGTTTAGTGATCTTTTATTCTTTTTGTTCAGTTGTTCAGAGTTGGTTTCTGTAAATTAGGAAGGCTTTAAATATCTAAGTAAAGACAACTGAGCAAATAGAACAACTTTTCAAAAAATCAGAACAACTGAACAAATAGCAACTGACATTAGTTAAACCCAACACTACTAGATAAACTATCCGTACTTACTTATGGCTGGTCGAAAAATGCTAACCGGTAAATCCTTAGCCTCCCTTAGTATTACATCCTCAGCCAGTGCCTTGGTATAGGTATATGTATTGGGATACTTTCCCATTAAAGCTGGAGCCATGTTGTTGAACAGTTTCTCACTTAGCTGATCACTTAGCCTAAGAACTGTCTCGGCGCTGCAAGTCAAGTGCTCTGTATAGAATCTCTCATTGATCTCGGGAATCACACAGTTGGAGTACGCTGTTGAAATATGCACAAAAGCCTTCAGTTGAGACATCTGCTTAGCTAGCTGCACCAAGAGATGTGTAGCTCGCGTATTAAGGAACAGTGCCACATGAAGTGGTTCGTCAAATCGTACCGTGGCAGCTCCATGAAGTACCAGTTGTACTTGACTACTAAGTAAAGCTCGATCCGTTTCGCATATGCCCAAATTTGGCTCCAGGCAATCACCCGTAATGGGTTTTACTCGCTCCAGAGCTTGGGGTTTTGTCTCCAACAGTACGTCAAACAACTTTTGATGAAAGAAGCCTTATTCACACATTTGGCTTGAATTGGTTACGTCTACTTACTGCGTCCTTTCGCCATAAATCAATTCGTTCCTCCACGTCTTTTCCACGCTTGGATCTGATCAGTATATATATGCAAGTGACATCTGTGGTACGCAACAGCTTCTCAATGATAACTGGAAGACAAAGATTTTGGAGCACTTCGAATGGTTGTTAGGCTATTGCATACCTTTGCCAAAAAATCCAGTGCCGCCTGTTATAAAAACGGTCTTATTTTTGTAAAAATGTTGAATTTCAGATTCCATTTTTTTTTTTAGACTTTTCTAGCGTCCGCCCGATATAAAAGTGTCGTTGTCGTGTCGAGTAACTTACTCAAATGCAAAGCCCTTGGAATTGACACAGAATTTATACCAAATGTTGCTGATGGATGAAACACCAATGTGCTTATAGTGCATTCTTGTATAAGAATTATATGCAATAGTGCGCCCTCAAAGAGAGCCGCTCATGGGTGTGTGCTCAATTTGTATTGGGCTTGCTGATGGGAACTGGGTTACCTGGTCTGTCTTTAGGAAAATAGTAAAGCCAGTTATTTCGAGTGACTTTTCAAGAACTTGGAGTATTCTCAGTTACTCAGCGGCGGGGAATAGTATTTTATAAGTAATGTTCAATTGCCTACACACTACTCAAAGTCTCATTAAATAATTTTGTTACGCACAAAAGACATCACATCTAAAGGAAACTAAAGGATTGACAATCCTTGAACCGAGTGCTATATAAATTATATTTTTCATATTTTTTTCTTTTAAGATAAGATGAGAATAGTCTGTACACAGACCCAGCGGACAATACCTTCATAAACAATATTGCTTAAAAGAGTTTTTTGGAAACTTCAACGCGTGCTTCACAGAGGTTCAAAGAATGGTTTCTGAAGCTAACAGAACCACGATTTTCGATTCGATTTATCATTTTTCGAAACCCAACCCGAGTTTTAAATTTAATTTGGTCCCGAACGAATTTTCGAATCAATCCGGTCCATTTCTGATCCCTTTTTGCTTTTAAACAGTTCTGCAAAATTTGGTCAAAATTGGAAAACTATATCCTATGCAACCGATTGGCTAGAAAAGTGAGAACACGTATTTGATTTTGATGCTCAAATTGCTCATGCGTTCTCAAATTCAATATTCTTAATGATTCTGAATTTATGAATATCTGACATCTATATCCAATATATATTACTAGCTGTATACCCGGCGACGCTCGGGTCCTTAAACATTGATTTTAGATTAGATTAGATTTACACATCCATTTTTACGTTCCTAGCTATTTTCGAATGGGTTGAGATATGGCTGTGGACCACTATTGAACCGGTTCAGCGGGTTTGGAACCGGTCTTGAAATATCCGACTCTAAATAAATAACATATACACAAATTTTTAACGTTATAACTTTAATAACTTCTGAGATATGGCTTTAAACCACTTTTGAACCGGATCAGGGCGTTTGAAACCAGTCTTAAAATAGTGAAATAACTGAATCCATATCACTAACCTACACACAAATTTAAAGTTCATAGCTTTAAGAATTTCTAAGATACAACTCTGAATCGTTTTTGAACCGGTACAGCGGGTTCGGAACCAGTCTTGAACCAGTGAAATATAAATTTCTATGTAACCAACCTTCACACCAAATTTCAAGTTCATAGCTTCATAAATTTCTACTTTTGAACCGGATCATCTGGTTTGGAACCAGTCTTGATAAATATCAGTCTTCATAGACCTAACCTACACGACTATTCTATTATTCTATTTTCTGAAAAAATTATTAAAAAATTAATTATTTCTTCTTTTTTATTTAGAAATCACAATTCTACCATGAAATTAAGGTATTGATTTAAAAAATCGTTGGATTAATACAGAAGTTGTGAGTAAACATGGGTAAAATCAAAAATTTATTAACTTTATTTTCGTGTTCAGCGTTCCAACATACTTAACAAAAATATTGGCTTTCGTAAAATTCAAAACATTCTGTCGTGACAGTGAATATATTTCAAATACAAAAAAAATGTGGGACCCGACAAATATATCCCTTCGATCCCGCAGATTTTTTGTTTTCTGCTGGAATCTACAAGCACAGAATCGAATAAATCGAATAAAACACTCATCACACATTCCAAATTTTTATTGGAATCGATAAATTGGACAATTTTGTTGAACAGCATTTTTTGATAAAACAGCGGATTTTCATGAAAGCTGTTCTTAGGCCCATTCACCAAAAATAACACGTTGTGATGTTGGTCATTCGGCTTCAATTTTTGCAGAAGTTGAATTTTATAGGCTTTCAAACCCAAAAATCGACACGTAAAGTTTTTCAAGTGCTTGAGTAACACATGCCCAATTGCTGAGAATGGCGACGAATTGACATGTCACTTTTCACAGAGCACACATTTTGATAATAAATTTCAACAATTTGCAATCGTTGGACGTTTGTAAGTCTTTCCATGATAAAATGGCAGAGTATACTGAAAACTTTTCACTTTGACAGATGACGTTTGGACGCCATTACCAACCAGAGGTGCCAACCTGAAAAATTTAACTCTTGAAAAATCACCCTTTCCAATTTTTGATTTTGAATTTTGCCGCTAAGTTAGTTAGCTGAAAACCAGGGACCGTAACAGTTATAAGTTTTATAAAAAAAGTCATTCAATACCAATTATTTTATGATTTTAATTTTATTACTCTGTTCATAACAGTTATTTTTGATTTTTATATTAAAAATTTTCATGATAACAGTTATTGATGACTTTTATAAATAAAAGTCATCAATAAAAATTATTCAAAGACTTTTATTTTAAAAGTCATAGCATAAAAGTCATTTGCATATATCGCAATGATAGAGCCATTGAGGACCAAATCGTAAACATATACTTGATCAACTCGGCAAGAGTAAACGACCCACTTCGTATTTGTTTTTAAGCCAATTGACATAGACATCGACTTAATGAAATATTGGGAAGAAAAAAAATTTGCTCTTTCCCATTTGTATCAACTGACAAAGGTTGTCAACAGTGTGCCCGCTACTCAAGTAAGTGTAGAGAGAGGATTTTCTGCACTAAAATTGGTATTGACACACTTGAGATATGTTACTCGAACTAGTCAAGCTGATTAAGATTATGTTTACAAGTTTTTCCTCAATGGCTTTATTATTGCGATATATGCAAATGACTTTTATGCTATGACTTTAAAAAAAAAAGTTTTTTAATATTTTTATTGATGACTTTTATTTAAAAAAAGTCATCAATAACTGTTATCATGTAAAAAAATTTATAAAAATCAAAAATAACTGTTATGATCAGAGTAATAAAATAAAAATCATAAAATAATTGGTATTTTCGGAATTTGTAAAATAAAAAATCGAAGAATAATTCTTAATATAAAACTTTTATATAAAAATTGCAATATAACTGTTAATTTCTATTTTAACTGTTACCAGTAACTGTTATATACGGTCCCTCGCTGAAAACATATTAAGTTGTAATATAAAAACAAAATCAGTTTCCCATTAAACAGACTTAGTAACATTATTGGGATTATTTGACGAAAAATTTAATACAAAATAATTTGCCAAAATAATGACAAGAGTTGCCCACAGTGCATTTGCAGTTTCGCAGTTTACTCGCCAGGGGGCGCCACCCTACATTCCGATAACGATAGCACTCGCACTTGTCTCTTATCGTTATCGAGTTGTGTAACAATTTTTTTTGTGTTGTGTTTTGGATTTCCAGAAGCATGGCAAGCGCTGCCCGTAAATTGGTTTTACGCTGTTTTCAACCTAATCCTTCATCTTTAACGCGCACCATTACCATGTCAGCCACCCGGCGTGCCCAAGAGGTCGTCGAGCAGCTCAAAGAGACGAATCCTTACTACTCCAAGTATGCGAATAAAATAGCCAAATTGCAGCACACTTCGGCTGAGGAGTTTTTGGAACGCGCAGATCGTGTGGCCAAGCCCATTAAGGATGGACAGAGCCAGGCCAGGTGAGCAAAATATTCTCAATATCTTTCTTATGCATAAATTGAATTAAACCACTTGACAGATCCTACTCAGAGCTGCTCAATCCCAAGCAGCAGCTGTCAGAGTCTCAGGAGGCGGCTGAGTTGCCGCATAAAAAACTTTCGGACATTATGAAGCTGGAGCTGTTGGCCAACAAAAATGCGGATGAGATCTCGCAAATCTGGCTGGAGTATCACAAGACCAAAGCTGTGCTGGCCGCCACTTTGACCATATCCCAATATGAGACTCTCTTCGGCCGCGCCAAGGAGCATCCCATATTTCTGCTGCCATTGCCGCGCAGCGAGGGTTTCGAGTTCATCATGTTGCAGTTTTCCGCCAATACGGTGCACTTTACACCGCTGCTGGCCTACCAGGTACATAAGGAGAATGCTCCCGAATGCCTCACTTTGGTCCATTACACAGAGATGCAGGATAAGGGACTTGTGTTGATGCGCGGCGAATATGACTCCAAAGTGCTGACCGCCCAGGAGGCCCAGTGTCTGGCCAATGAACTGCAAATGTTCTACTACAAAACCGATGAGAGCAAACTGAAGCTGCTGGAGACCTTCACCAAGCGGCCCAATGAGTTCAAGCACATGGATCTGATTAAGGAGGTGGAGAATATACAGCTGGCCTAGACAACAAAATAATTTAAAATATAGAGCAACTTGCTCGAGCTGTTGCTGCAAAATTTTGGAAGGTTTTAATTCAATTGGACATGAATACGCATCTGAATGAATTTGACACGGTGATGGAGCAGATTGGTATGGTATCATGGAGGAACTTTTGATTGATTATTGTACGCAGGTTTCGGTAGGGTCCATCTGTTTGTCATGATCACCCTTGGCCTACTCCAAATGCTTACCATTCACGAGACTATGGGCATGGGTATCATTGGGCCGGCTTCGGTATGTGATCTGCATATGAATCTGGTGCAGCTGTCCTCCATCACGGCGGCCGCTTTTATGGGCATTATATGCTCGTCTTATTTCTGGGGCTACATAACCGATAAGATGGGGCGACGTTGGATTCTCTTGCGCACAATTTCGATTAGCAATATTTGCTCTGTGATTTCAATGTTTATGGTTAGCTTCACGGGATTCTTTGTGATGCGCTTCATCACGGGCATATTGTGAGTTTCTGGTTTAAGCTTTATTCCCAAGTTTATGTTGATTTCCGTTCGGCCCCGGCAGCGTGGCAGGACCCAGCTTTGTGGCCGTCACCTATTTAAGCGAATTTTGTAATACACAAATCTTGGCCCGAGTTGTCACCCACATGTATATGTTTACGGGCATTGCCATGTTCTACTGTCCAACGTGGGCCACCCTATTTCTCACTACCAACTTTATGGACTTTGAGTACGAGTTAGTCGGAGATTTGACGTTGCGTCCCTGGCGATTGCTGGGCTGCATGTACATGCTGCCGGGGATAGTGGCCTTCATTCTGCTGCTGCGCATGCCAGAGAGTCCCAAGTTTCTGTTCATGATCGGCGATACACAGCAGGGCCTGGCTGCCATGGATTGGGTGAGCATAAAGAACACCGGTCATCCGCTCAATGCCGAACAGGTGGCCAAAATGCTCAAGTTTCAGCAGGCGGCGGAGGTAAAGCGCCAGAAGAATGCCGTCAATGTGCTCCAAACTATGCTAAACGATGTCATGCCGCTATTTCGAAAGCCCTATGTGACCTTCTATGTGAGCAGCTGTGCGGTAATGTTCACCATGGGGCTAATGTGAGTACAAACAGTTATTGGTATACAAATAGCACACTCGTGGAGTAAAACGGTTATACTAAGTTCGTGCAAATTTAAGTAACCAGCGGAAGGAAGCTTCTCCGACCTTATAAAGTATATATATTCTTGATCAGCATCAATAGTCAAGTCGTTCTAGCCTTGTCCGTCTGTGTCCTTTTTCATAGATTTGGGGTAACAGTGCGTTCAGGCAACCAACTTAATCTTAACATTAGATGTTAATATTCACACTAACATTTGAATGTTAATATTAACATTTTGTGATTTATTCAGGGAATAATACCGTAACCTGAACCGGAACCGTTAACCAAAATAAACCGTTTCAAGCCACTGATGTTTTGAGTACCGAAAACCGTTAACCATTATTATAGGAACCGAAAAAACCGGAGCCATACCAAAACGCTAATACCGATACTGTTTCGGTTTATTATTTTGTTTATTATTTCAAATATATGTTTCCTCCGGTAAAAAAACAATATGTACACTATATGCATTCGGAGTTAAAAAAAGGTGAATCAAAATATTTTTTAAGATAAATAAAATATAGAAAAAAATGTCTTTAAAGGCGGAAAAACTTTTCTTTCGTAAATATAATCCCTCTTATAAAGGTGTCCAACCGGAACCCGAACGGGAACCGTATACCGAAAAGAACCGATTAAAACTCGGAACCAGAACCGTAACTGGAACCGTTATTATTTATTTTTTGGGAACCGGTATTTCGGAACCTTTATTTTTGGAACCGAAATGACCGAAAAGAACCGAAACATTGTACCGGTACAGTTTCGGTTCTGAGTTTTTTTTTTGTTATTTCAGTTTTATTTCTTCAATCAGGGATTTCCTTAGGGTAAAACGCAGGGTAAACTTTAGCAAAAACTTAGAAATGTTAGGTTAAAGAACCATATGGTATATATTGAAATTTTCATAAAAATAACAATTTTATCTTATTTCTTTGCATCTGTTTGGTTCAATAACTTCCAATTATTATTAATTTATCCTTTATTTTTGCATTTACAAAGGAAACGAATTAATAATTCGACCAAATGGGATTAACCTTAAAGCAGGGATAAATTGTGATCGGTAAAATGATCTGCATTCTGTGTATTTGACACTTCATCAGATATCAGACTACTCTTCCAGTTACACGAGTAATATAAGGGCTTTTTTCCCGGGTAAGGTTAATTGTGTTTAATTTTCCGACTTTCTGTTGTGTAGGTTGCTACCCGTTCTATTATATCTTCGGACTAAAGGATTTTTAAATTATTCCGGTACATACCGGGACGAACCGGTATGGCGAAATAAAAACCAAGCAACCGATACGGAACCGAATACCGAAATAAAGAACCTTAAAAACTTTAAAAATAAAAAAAAATTAGAAAAATGTAATTTATAGATAAGCTCAGGAAGATTTTAGGTTTCCAAAGGAACTGATATTAATTTCGGGATTAATCTGTTTTAATACCAGATATTTAAATGATCCTTTTCCTGAATGATAGGTATATCGAAATCGAGCTTAACTTACGCTCTCGTTTAAATTGTGCTATTTGTATGTCCATAGCTGCATATGTACCCCTTTACTTCTTTTAACTCCCACCATAGAGCCAATGGGTTCGGCATTTGGTTTACGGCCATGCGGAATCGCACAAATATGCGTATGGACAACAAAGATAGCATGACTTTCTGTGCCATACTCTTTACTCCATCCGTAGATTTGATGCAGGAAAGCGAAGAGGACTTGGTGGTGGTAAGCATTAATCGACTCTGCTCTCCTTCTATCTTTAATCTTGCCCCTTTGGAAAAGGCCTGTAATGACGGCTTCAAGGGATTTAATGATTCGCTTATCCTGGGCGTCACCTACATCATACTATACAACATTTTTTGGCTCTTGCTTTTTTTTGTGCCACGCAAGGCCATTTTCCTTGTCGCTCTGGTCATCTCATCCACATGTGGCTTCGCCTTGATTTTTGTCACCGGTCGCTGGCTGCAGCTGTTCTGCTTCATACTCTTCATAGCCATGCCGGGGGTGATTGTCAGTCTGCTGGGCGGTGCCCTGCTGGAGTTTATACCCACCTACTTACGGGCCAAGGCTTTGTGCATCAGTCTGATGTGGTGCCGTTTTGGCGCTGTGGTGGGTACCACCATAGTCGGTACCTATGTGGAACAGAACTGTGAAATAACCATATTGTCGATTGCCCTTTTGCCGCTACGTAAGTAATTGCTTGCTAATTTCTGCAAACTGCAAAATGTTATCAAATCTTGTATCATGTATATTCACAGTATCTGCCAGTATTGAAGGTTTCCTGCCGCTCTAGTTTGGAGGATTTGATTAAGCATGATATAAATCATAATCTCAATGCTAATAAGTTGTATTATTTAATTAATGAAAGGATTTATATAAATTAAGGTAAAAGGCGATCAAAAAATAATTACCATTAATAGTACTACGGGGCAGTTACATAAGTCAGTGATTTTTGGAATAAAATACTGTTTTAATATTTTTAAAAGGACTCCTTAAATCATCAAAAAAAAATCCAGACGGAGGGTTTTAGGCTCCGATAATGGTCCAAAAAAGAAGGCCTTCTGTATGAAAAACGAGAAGGCAAAGCTAACTTCGACTGTGCCGAAGTTTTAATACACTTGAAAAACTTTACTCCAACTGATTTAACCGGTAAAATATATATAGGAAATAGATATCAGATATTTAAAATTTTTAAATAATTGATAATAAAAATTTGATACCATAAAAAAAAACTTTTGTTAGTAAAACACATTTTACGACCGATCGGTCCTATGGCAGCTACTAATATATACCAACATTGGAGCCGCTACAATAGAAAACAAAAAGTTTTTCTCTCTTGAAGTAGTTTTTTGACCGACCGTTTATATGGGAGCTATATAATAAAGTGATCCGATTTCGATAATTTTTCCTGTATTATGTGAAAGTATATAAAACTAACGTATACCAAGTTTAGTGACGCTACGATGGAAAACAAACAAGTTTTTCTCCGACCGACTGTTTCTATGGCAGTTATATGCTATAGTGATCCGATTTTGATACATTTTTCCAGAACTATGAGGAAGCATATAAAACTAACATATACCAAGATTAGTGACGGTACGATGGAAAACAAAAAAGTTTTTCTAACTAGAACTAGTTCTTAGATCGATAGTTCCTATGGCAGCTCTAAGATATAGTCATCCGATCCGTCCGATTCCGACATATTAGTTGCGTGCATATTAATATTTCTATGCGTTACAAACTTCTGGGCAAAATTAATAAACACTTTTCAAGTGTATAAAAACGAGCATAAGTTGAAGTCGGTCCTGCTCGTCTTCGATATACCCTTTACTAAGGGAAAAGTTTATTTAAAAATATATTATTAAATCCCAAAATACCCAACGTAATTATTTGATTTGTTAAGAACTCGACTATAGTTCATCTGAACGTGAAACGGTGTATTGTGTATCGATAAGTAATGATGATTATAATATGTGTGTAGAAGGTTCAAATAATCTATCTTTAAAATTGTGGGAGATATAAGGTTTTTTTGCGGGGGCGACACCTCTGCTATAATTCATCTGATCGGGAAATGATCGATAAGTAATGACAATTAAAATATACGTCCAAAAAGGTTCGAATAAACTATCTTTAAAATTGTGGGAGATTGAGGTATTTTCGTTCAACTGATCGGGAAATGGTGTATGGCTGATCGATAAGTAATGATGATTAATATATTTGTCTAGAAGGTTCAATCAATCTATCTTTAAAATTGTGAGTGATTTTGTTCCCATTCATCATCCTGCCTCTCAAAAAACAAAAACAATCAGCACATAGCGCATTGTTTTGGCTACTATTGATAAAAGAGTACAGTTAAAACATAATAAAAAAGTTGAATTCCTGCGTGATTTGGATTCAAATCAAGGAGTCGCTTGCTTGTTTTTCAAAGACAAAATCGTTTCGTGCAGACTTAACTTCAATATTCCAAAGGAACAATTCTAGCTACGCTGCACTTTCTAGGATTGTCTCTAATTTTTTTTTCGAGACAAAGTTTGTGAATCTTTATCACAGCCGACACCAGTTGCTGGAAAGTGACGGCAGCGTAACAGGTAATAGCTTAATCTTCTAGATGATCCGAAAGTGGGAATGATACACACGTCACAGGCAACTTAATCAACCGAATTAACCAAATTGTTTCAAAAAACTTGTTCACGGCCATCAGAGGTTACAACAAATGTTCATTTCAGTTAACCTGCTTAACCTCTAGTCGTGAACTCCACAAGTGACGTGAAAAATTCATCTGGGCCAAAATAAAATGGAATTAAATTGAAAACATTTTTGCTTATAGTTCCCTAAAGATAATGAATAAAGCTAAAGATCGGTCAATCACACTTGCATTGCAAGCATAAACAATAGTTGAGATTTATTCAGAGTCCAACTAAAACTAGGAAAAAAGAGTATTATGAAGTTGTGCAAATGTATTTACAGACAGAAGAAACATTTACGACCCTATAATGTATATATAATTTTGATCAGCGTCAATATACGATGCGATATAGCCATGTCTGTCTGTCTCAATGAATAATCTCAAAGACTATTTGGTATTTTATTAAATTCACTTGAAATACTCAAATATTTTAAAATTAATCGTTATTTTTAGCTTGCGACATGTTTTCCAGATTTTTTGTGAATTTTTTATTTGACTAAGAAACAAACTTTTCTTATGAATATGTCTTATACATATGGTTAACTTGAGGAGTATGGCGAATACCTTTGACATTCCGAACCCAAAGGAAAACAGTTTTACATAACAAACGAGAAGGCAAAGCTAACTTTCAAAAGTTTACTCCAACTGATTTAACTGGTAGAATATGTATAGGATATTGATATCAGATATTCATAAAATCAAAATCATTGAGAATCAAAATTTTATCACGCTACCATAAAAACAACTATTCTTTTTTTTAAGGCGCTTTAATTTAAATAAATTAATATTATGAACGAAATGCTAAATTTGGCCTAGCGACTGGATCCCACATATGTGCAGCCTTTGTAGAAGGATGTAGCATCAGAAACCGTAGACAGATATGGCCTCTTCAGCCACAATGTCCACACATTGTTCGCTTGGAAAAAAGCCATAGAAAGCCGTCAGCTCTAGATAATATCCAAAGTAGGAAGTATGTAGAAGTGTGCACGGGCCGGGTATTATTTTTTTGTACCCAGGCCCAGGCCAATCAAACCACAAAACGACGAAGCCCAAAAAATACCCGGCCCTCTAGTGATAGCCAATTAAAGCCATTCGTGGTCGTATACCCCAAAGGATTACCCCTAATATATTCAAAATAATACAAAGAACTTTGTCAACTGTAAAGCCAAGTATCTTGGCAAGATAAATTTGCTGGTGTGCAGCAATAATAAAATATCAAATTATTTTATATAAGATAACATAATAAACATTCTCCATTGTTTGCTCTCCAGCGTTGGAAATCCTCAATTCATTTTTATTGTTTTGCACCCAGCATTTGCCTCCATCTTTTCGCCCATCACGTCAAAAATAATTGTACAACATGTATTCCTGTGTTAAGGCCTATTCTCAGATGCGCGGAAACAAAATTTTTATGACGAACTCCCACATAAAAAAATCCGCTGCGTTTATTTTCTGTGTTCTGAGACACGATAATAAAACATTGGCCTATCGATGTTAGCATATCGATGACTGTGTGGATCGTGAGTGGATGGACAAACAGCAGCTGCACGATGATAAATAAAGAGCAGCTTCTTATTTTTCCGTCATAAATTAAAAAAAAAATTTAAAATTAGAACAACAAACGTCGAAAATGTATTAATTTCCATTTATTGAATTTCCAAAAACCATAAGGAATTTCATTTTTGCTTTTTTAAAGGTGCAAATACAGTTAAATTTTTTTATGTTAGTTGTTTGCTTTCAAGCTGGTTGATAAAAAAACGAGAAGGCAAAGCTAACTTCGACTGTGCCGAAGATATCGAATATTTAAAATTTTTTAATCATTGATAATAAAAATTTGATACCATAAAAACTTTCTTAGTAAAACACATTTTCCGACCGATCGGTCCTATGCCAGCTATATGCTATAGTCATCCGATTTTGATCAATTTTTTCTGTATTATGTAAAAGCATATAAAACTAATATATACCAAGATTGGTGACGATACGATAGAACACAAAAAAGTTTTCCTTATTAGAACTTGTTTTTTGACCGACCGTTTATATGGCAGCTATATGCTCATCCGATTTTGATAAATTTTTTCAAAATTATGTGAAAGCATATAAAAATAATATATACCAAGATTGGGGACACAACGATAGAAGACAAAAAAGTTTTTCTCACTAAAAATAGTTTTTTGACCGACCGTTTATATGGCAGCTATATGCTATAGTCATCCGATTTTGATAAATTTTTTCAGAGTTGTGTGGAAACATATAAAACTAATATATACTACGATTGGAGACGCTACGATGGAAATCAAAAAGTTTTTCTCACAAAGACTTGTTTTTGGACCGATCGTTCCTATGGCAGCTATACGATATAGTCACCCGATCCGGCTGGTTCCGACATATTAGTTGCGTGCAGTAAAAAGAAGACTCTGTGCAAGATTTCAGCTCGATAGCTTTAAAAATGAGAGACTAGTTCGCGTAGAAACAGACAGACAGACAGACGGACAGACAGACGGACGGACGGACAAGCGGAAATGAACTCAGCTCGTCGTCCTGATCAAGAATATATATAGTTTATGGGGTCGGAAATGAATTTTTCTATGCGTTACAAACTTCTGGGCAAAATTAATATACACTTTTCAAGTGTATAAAAATAAAAAAAATTTTAATTTGGCGACCCCGAGGTGCCTGCCCAAAGATTCACAGGTCTGGCGGATGAAGCCTTAGGAGCCCTCGATTTCTGCGTGGCCAGATGATTAGTTGGGATAGCAAACGTTCCCCTAACACGGACTGCCCCGGTTAAGCGTAGGAAGGGTAGGCCGCTCTCCGGCCTATCCAAGGCAATCCATCTTCCAAAGTTTGAAGCGGGCAGAGCCACAGACCCGGTTAACATGATGCCCACAGGTGACCCTTCTGCCAAGTGTAACACCTAGCACGAGCAATCTTAACCCGTCCAGGGTGAGCTTAGCGTAGGGTAGCATTAGCGCCTATATTCCAGCAGTAGGCCGAACATTCAAATTCATCTATAAATGTCAGCTCACGCTTAGATGCAGACCTGGAGCTGGTACTTGTAACCAGAAACCCAGTGTTATGCGCATATTTGGCATTAAGTGTACCTCTGATGTCGAGGGTGGGAAGATCAGCTTTATACACTGTGTACAAAACAGGGCCATGCACACTTCCTTGTGGAACACCAGCACGAATAGGATGTAGAAGTATTAATAGGCGATTTATTATCAGTAAATCCCAGTTTCTGTTACTTTATTTTCTTGAAAGCAAAACAAATTAATTTTTTTTTAAAATAGAAAACGGCTGACCTCCAGTATGACCGTAACTTTATTTAGCCGATATAAGGTCACACTGGACGTTTATGTGGATGCTAAATTTATTATGAGCAATTTAGCATCATAAATTTTCCGCGGATCTGAGAATAGGCCTTTAAGCTTGGTATTGAGTAACTGCGAAAATCGTGCGAAATCTCTGCACATTATTTCGTCGATAGCAAGTGCGAAAAGTTGCCACCATCTCTAGTTTCAAATCTACACACCTCTAGGAGTTTTGTTTACAAAATAAATTTCAAATGGATAACAAACACGGAAGAGTTGTATTGGCTTGCTGCAATTATTGCTACAATAGCGATGTGCGAGTTGCAAC
Source organism: Lordiphosa mommai (assembly GCA_018904225.1). Taxonomy (NCBI): domain Eukaryota; kingdom Metazoa; phylum Arthropoda; class Insecta; order Diptera; family Drosophilidae; genus Lordiphosa; species Lordiphosa mommai. Next base: position 825,069 of record JAEIFT010000093.1, read on the forward strand.
AAACGACAGAGAATGCAGCCAGGCAACCACTACTTGCCGCGACAAAGAAGTCCCAAATCTCCATTCTGGAGTTATGTGGCTCATCCATTACAAACACGGAATCACTTCATTAACCATCCATGTCAAGGGCAGCAGCTATATTTGACGCTTTTGACCAATCCTGTGTAAGTATGCTACTTGTGGATGCGCTCCTACAGCACAGGATTTTCTCTGACTAAAATTGATCAGGGCCACTTTGTTATGCACTTGTTTTTCCTCGCGCCACACACATGTATATTTCGACCCAGCTGACTGCGAAAAATATGGTTTTGATATATTTCGCACTTTCGAAATAATGACCTATCGATTAACTATTGCGTGACACGGTATGCATCAGGTGGCAACGCTGCAACATCGATATGACTTTTCGCAACATTTCTGTATACCAACTCGCGAAACAGCTACCAGCGAAAATCGAGCGAAATCGTTTTTTTTATATGGAGTTTCTGATTTCGCGAGTATTTCGCAGTTACTCAATA